>WAAD01023238.1:22557-66427 GCA_013389945.1 Fregata magnificens
AAGAAAAGAAAAGAAAAGAAAAGAAAAGAAAAGAAAAGAAAAGAAAAGAAAAAAGAAAAGAAAAGAAAAGCCATCACTCTTTCCTGAAAGTTAGTGTCTTGGTAAACACATCATAATACAACATGGTTAAATGACACTATCAGATTATGCTGTTCATAGCAATTCTAAATGTCACACAAGTGCCTTGGGTGCTGCATCATTTTAGGTGTACTTTCCTGGAGGAACAGCACGCTGAGCCAACTGCCAGCAAACCTAGAACACAAAATTTGCAGGGAAGGGCTGGAAATACTCAGGCTGCCTATCTACATAGGAGCAGCTGGTGGATTTTCACTCCACATTGGCATTGCATGTTTTGTTTTGTTTTATTTTGTTTTGTTTGAGTTAAGTTACAGAGACTGCAGGAAGGAGAAATCAGCTGATCCCATGGGGGAAACAGAGACTATTTCATACTGAAATGGAAATAAAAGCATGCTGTACTTGCTTAAAAAAAAAGGGGGGGTGAAAAGGGTATTTTTAGTGATGTTGAGTCAGATTTTGTCTTCTGCTCTAGCTTTTTGTGCTTTCACAGTGGAAGGGAGGACAATAAGGAACTGTATATCTGCCATTGGGAATTATCTTTGCATGAGTGTCCCCATAGGAGCAAAGCAGTTGTGGATTTTGACATAATGGGCAGTGTCACTCATTCCCATAGCAGGACTGACAGATCGTGTATCAAGAAAGAGCATTAGGACTGGAACGAGACAATGGATTCATTCATTCATGATTGTAAAGATGACTTGCTGAATAGCAACCTTTCACCCCCAAACAAACATCCCCCAAAAAACCACAACTGACTACATCATCAGAACTTTGCTCCCAAAATTCTTCATGGTCAGCACATTTTTTTCAACTACCAAAACCAAATTTGTTTTTCAGAAGGGTATTTAAAATGTGCACACATAGTAAAGAAGATGTCCTGCTTTTCTGAGGTTTCCTTAGACATGCTGGAGTTGATGCTCTTATTCTTACTCCTGGAAAAAAGGAGCAACTTTGACTGTCTCTTCGTGGGAGTTTAATATAACCCAAAAGAGAGATGTGCTTTCCTCTGCTGAAAAGCAGAAGTATGAGTGCTGTGAGTGCTGTGCGGAATGAAAGTAAGCAAAGTTCCTCAGTAGGAGAGAGGCAGAAATCAGTAAAACAAACAACAATGAAAAAAAAAAACAGGAGAAATTTTCTTTAGGTGAGAAAGGAATTCTTGGTGGATGGAGCAAATAGATCCTTGGGTAGAGCAAAACAAGGAGAAGATAGTAAAATTAAATATTTTGCATGCAAAATTTAAAATTATTATCCTTGGTAGGTAGACAGAAGCTTTTTTGTGCTTTTGGAATTTTCTTTCAAGCTGTGAACATCATCTTTCATGTGTGGAGGAGAGAGGGTGAGGAGGAGGTGGAAGAGGAGTGCTGATTCTATCCATGATGATTCATAGTGGAGAAATTAGTATAACCTCTTCTTTTTCTCTCCATTAGCTACTGGCCTTCTTCTGTCTCCTTCCTATAGCACTGAATGGTATGTGGCAGAAGAAAGCTTAGTAAAGGATGTTCTCTTAAAATTTCTTAACCATCCATGTCAATAGTGACTATCACCAGGCAACCAGTTTTTCCCACTCCATCCTCTTACCTCCTGATTCACTTTCTGTTTTATGTATAGTATCCTAACTCGCTCATTTTCCTCCCACACCAAGGCTGGTGGGTCTTCTTGAACCTGGGAAAATCATACAATGTGATTCAACTCCTCATCTTGGGATATAATCTTATAATCTGTCAGGCCAGTAATGAAGGGGCAAATTTCTTTTGTAAATGAGCACATTCCATTAACATGGTTAAACTGTCTGCTCACAAGAAAAGTCAATTGACTTGTCAGTTTGAGTACCTGGGAGTACTGAACCCCGCTGTTTTGTTTCTTTGCTATTCCTACATTTAATACGTAGAAAACAATCAGTTTTCAGGAAAAATGAGAGCTGGGGTTTAACTTATTTGGGAGGAGAGACATGAAAGGTCCATACCACCAAACAGTAACTTTACAAAAAAAATACGGTATACTGTTGGCAAATGACTATTAAGAAATGCAATTTTAAGAATACAAATAGATTCCAAATTAGCAGCAGCTCTGAGAAGCTGTAAGGATACACATTAGTTGCTTTAACAGCTACAGAAGAAACCATAGGCCTATATGTCTTGCTTTTGTTTGTATCAATCTCTGTGACTGTTAAAGAGATAAGTATGTCTGACAAGTTTCATTTCAAAGAAGTCTCTTTGTGACTAACAATGAGTTGATCTCATTACCTGCTTCTTGTATCAGTCCAGTGAAAGAGTAAATCTGAAGTTCAATTTGTCAGTCTTTCTTCTTAATCAGTCTAGAAAAAAATGTCTTTAAAGTAACTAATTCAGGAAAAAAAAAGGAAAACTAGAGGTTCTTATCTTTTGAAATCTGGGCTCTAGCCGGAAGCTACATTTTTTTATTAAAATAGCTTTTATCAGCCTAAGAAATTAACTAGTCTAGAAGGAACATTTATCAAAACTGCAGTTAGTCTCTGAAAAGCAGTTAGGTCTCAGCAAAATGAAATTAAATAAGAAAATTCATTGCCACTGTGGAACATTCCCAAAAGCAGTGCATGGGAAAGAGAATATAAAAGTGCCAGTATACATTAAGTAGTTTAGCACATACAACACAGAGCAAGTCATTATGTAATTATAATTAAAGTTGCTTAAGTGTATTCCTACAGTATTATTGCCAAAGGCCAAGAACCAAGAAACTTTCACTCATATATGGGAGTCTTATTCACTGAGATTCATCACCTTCAGGTTTACAGGAATCCATGATAGAGTGAATCAAAACACCAGATACTCTCTTGGTTTGCCACTATGCCTGCTCTATCACCCCACTTTGTACAGTATCACCATTTAAAGAATGTCTTGGCTGGCATTAAGTCTTCTTGCATAAGCCTAATTTTGAGGCAACTGAAATTCATTGTAAGGAATTTCAGTTGCCTCAAAGTTTGAGAGCAAAGGAGAGGGTAAGACTGTCAAGAGTAGGGTACTATTCTCAAGCAGTAGAAAAGAGAGTGATCAGCAAAATAATAATATCCCAAAGGAGTCAGAGAACGAGGAACAGGGCAAGACACAGTGACAGTAGAGAATGTAACAGCAAAGGATAGTGGACAAATCGGAAAGAAAAGGGTAATTTATAACATCAGCTGAAAGAACAGTGAAGTCAAAGATTCAGCAAGGTGAGCTCAAAGAGACTCAGAGTCAAGAAAGCGCCTGAAATGGGAAGAGACTTAAAGTGTCTAGGTGCAAGAAGTCTCTCAAGGAGTATCAAAGAGTTCAAGGTGAGATTAAGCAAACAACCTGAGCTAGAAATAGAAAATGCAACATTTAATACAAAAGTACTATTTGCAGTGTTCAAAAATGATTATTCAGGCCTTCAAAGTTCAGGTTATTGGCTAAAATAAACAAATATGTATTTTTCCTACTTACTTTATTGGATATAGGATATGCTTCAGTCAAATATTTCAGCTTTATTTCACAACCTTGAGGCACAGGAGAGGTTTTTCAGACATAAAAGCTGAAATGCTCATGTTTTTACAGGAATTCAAAGGAACATGCCAGCTTCTTCAATTTTAACAAAAAGTGTTAAAAAAAATTGGCTATGCATTCTCTAATGATCTAAAAAAGTGTGTGGAAGAAATACATGTGGAAATGAGTTATGAGTAAAAATTCCATGCAACAAAAAGAAACTTTGTGTTGGGGGGACTTTCAGGGGGATCTGCTAAATATGGCACTGAGCAGCACCTGTCCGCCCCTTTGCATTGTCATTGTCCTAGGTGGGACTGTGTAGCACAGGGTTTAATTTGGTACTTTTGTCCAGTACAGCTGGCGCTCTCTCACTTGCCTTCAGCAAACTCTGCTTTCAGTTCCTGCTGGCCCATCACTTCACTGCCTGTGCTTGACTTAGCAAGCAAATTTGTCCCCTGGCCCTGGCATATATGAGTGGAGAACTCCTGCTGGATCTCTTCTTTCCTGCCCTATCTTTAGCACTTCCCCCACATTTTTGTGTTATATCCCAAGACCTGCTTGACAAAACCTTACTAGGCATTTTCATTTGGATCTCCAATGATATTTTCTTCTATGAGCCTGGCTTTTTTGCCAAACCACATCTCTCATAATAGGCCAAGTTTATAGGGTTTCTAGTACATTCCTGGAAATGAGGCAAGGATGAGGCTGGGATACATTGAGAGAAATACAAAGAACTTGAGCCACCAGGGAAACTAGAAATAGGAAGCTCCAAGACTTTAATTGCAATAATGTAGTGATTGTTGTCCCAAAATAAAATTTCTTCATTATATTTAAAAATGAAGATATTTCAATTAAGTACAACTTTTCTCCTGATGTTCCTAAACTGGAAAAAATGCTCAACCAGTCCCCTATCTTCACACTGATAATATCTTTCGTCGTAGCAACTATATGCCAGAAAGTGTTTTGACAGAAAACTGCCAATAGGTCCTTCCTATGAGGATAGGAATAAAAAAGTCTGTGAAAAAAGCAGAAGAATAATATAGATGTAGAACAGGTTTAAATGTCTATTTTCACAATTTTGCTAAAAATTTGAGTGAAAGACATGTTGGTTGAGAGACACCCATGGAGGTCTTTTAGTCCAGCCTCTCACTCAAAGCAAAACAACTGATGTTGGTGTTAGAGTTTCTTCCTCTTTGCCAGGAGGAGCATGATGTTGATGCTTTCTTCCTCCTCCACTTGGGACTGCGTCTCGACATTTTCCAACATGCTTTCACATTGTGCTCTTTCTCCATTGATCTTCAGCTCCATATTACATGCAAACTTATGATATCCAGAGTGCCAGAGATATGCTGGATATTTGTTCTGTGTTCTCTTTTTATCCCTAAAACTGTTTTTTCCCTGCTCCCAAGGTTACATTCCATTAAATGACCATTGCTTTATAGAGCTGGGATCTTTAGTATCATCTCCTGCCACATCAGGCAGTGTCTCTATTCCTCTCTTCTGCATCCTGATGTTTATCTTCAGATACTAGACTCTTGCTATTTAGTGATAACTGCTGCTTTTAGTTTTAGTTTTATTAAGACAAAATTATTTTCCTAAGAGTTGTAAACAATACCTTCATGTTACTACCTAGGTTTCCTCCACGACTTAAAAGGCCAGATGCCTGTATTTATTGTCCTAGGAAACACATGAAAAATAAAAAAGGGTTTTTTTCAGTATTAGATCAGTATCCTGATCTGAGGGAAAAGGGAGGCTGACTCATGATTTCTAAATTCTGAAATCCTGAGATTGGCCATACTGATGATTAGGAGAAATGTTCCTCAGAGGTAATAGCAAAAAAAAAAAAAAAAAGATTTTATGTGGTTAATTTACAAGTATGAGAATGAAACAAAGATGCAGATGATGAAGAAATATAAGGGCAGAAGAAACTGGATGAACATCAGGGTTTACGGGAATGGTGATGAGGGAGAAAGAAACAAGGGCAATAATGGTAAGTGAGGAACATTGTCTGTGGCAGTCAATACTCAATGCGAGCAGTGTTCAATCAATATGCAAAGAAGCAGCTAAAGTAGCTACAGCACAACACTCAGTGAAGAAGTTAAAATGGCTGCAACACATACAGTATGCATTTGTTAATCAACAAACAGTTGAACTTGTACCATCTACTGTGACAAGAAGAAGCATGAGGCAGCGGACAGGCAAACAAAGGTTAAGTAAATGAAATGTGGTTGATTATTAACAAGGCCAGCAAGCAGGTGAGAAGCAAAGGCAGTTGAGACTGAAGGATGAAAAGCACTGTTCTTTGTAATGACAACAGAAAACACCAAACACACGCCTGCAGCCCTGCTCTGCTCAGGGCACTTCCAGCCTCACAGGCACCAGAGGGGCTGCAGAGCTGCTCAGGCAGGCTGTAAATCTCCCACAGCAATACTCCATCCTTCTGTCCATGTCTAACTGCTAAGGAGATTTCCCTCATCAACTTCTGTCTTCTTCCAGGCGTATCCTCAACACTCATACAATCCCCACCTTTTTAATCCTATACTAGAGTAGTAAGTTGGAACTATGATTACCTGCCACCGCCATATACATTCTGTACTGCTAACAATAATGCCCACTCTGCTCTTTCAGATCATTTGTTATACAGTGCTTTGCTATTTCTTTGGCCTGTTCTGGGTCCAGATCTTTACTTTCCTTTGTTACTTCCACTCGTGGAGCTTATTTTTGTTGTAACACATGAGCTAATAAATACAACTTGCCAATGAAATGGAGGACACCATACAGACAGCACATTGCAGTCAGCCTAGAAATGCAGAGAAGAGTGGAAACATTTAGTCAGACTCTTTAGAGAAAAGAAGGACCGCCACTACTAGACTTCCTCCAGTGATACCCTGACAGTTTTCTCTTCTGCTTTGTATTTGTTTGGGGTTTTTTGGAGAAGGAGTAGGTGGGGGGTTTTTTGCAGGTTATGAGTAAACTGAAATGATTCCCAAAGGAGATATATTATGAAAGGAAGGTAAACAGGTACAATCAATTATATCAGTATTCTACAACTGGATCAAGAGGTTTGTGACCCATAAGTCATATACCTTGTTTGTTTAACAAGATTGGCCAGGATGGCTGATCAGTGCTGGTTTCTCAGCATCATCAGGAATCTGAATATTACCCTTCGAGTAGCTGAACAGCTCATGAAATGATCCACTCTGAGAAAAAGGATAGTTATACTTAGACTGTAATGGACATAGCACTTATGAAATTACAGTACCATTTTCTGCCTGGATGCTGAAATTCTACAACACATTACACATAGGTACAATATATTCAAAACCAAAATAAGAGCCTGAGCTTCTCAGCAAACCTGACTTAGTTTGTCCTTAGTAATTTGAAGTGGAAGGCAGTAAGCATAGGAAAAATACTGTACATACGGCTAAGAAGGAATCATGTAAAACTTGCTGTCTCTGGCTTGAGATATTTTTAGACTATGATATTAAAGTTACATATTATAGATTACATATCACTCCTATTACACACCTGCAGTAGTCAAACAGTAGAGTGCACAATACAGAAACACATATTTTTCATAGGTATGCTATCCTTGCAAACATGCTTTGGGTAGAAATAATACCAGAAAAGTACGTCCCAAGTTTCTTTTTTGATTATAAAATAACTGAAATATTTTTGTAAAAAAAAAAAGAAAAAGGAGACCACACTTGTACAGTCCCTCAAAATTCATTGTTTTCTTAAAATCTTATAACTTGAAAAAATCTTTTTGTTAAATCTACATGCAATCATGTTGTTCTCTAGCAAGTTTTATGAAATTGGCATTTTCCTAGGGAAATCTCTATGGAAGTATATAAACTACATATTACTCTCAAAAAATCTTTCCTGTAAAGAAAGGAAAAATGAGCTGTTTCTGTATGTTATTTTGGCACAGTTACTCTCAGATATCATTATCAACTAAAATGGCTATTCCACATGATCGGTAGATTTATCTATAGACATACAGAGTTCTGCATACAACTCCATAACTACAAAAAGATATAGGCATCTATATTCAGATAGATAGATACTACTCTGTCCCCTATCACCTGTAAGTGAAGAAAAAAACCCCAGAGTGTATAATTTAGAAGAATAAATATCAGTAATAATTTTCAGAATATCACAAGCTTACTATTGAATTTTATGTTATCTATAACATAAACAGAAATAATAGAAACATGTAAATGAATGAAGGGCAAAACAGCCCTTTATAACAATAAGTGCCCATCATGTTATGTTAAGGGGAAAAAAGCCTAAATGAATGAATTCAGAATAACTGATTTTGAAAGAAAGGTGTTAAGATTCATCTATATCCAAACAAGGAACTTCATACATCTTAAGGAGCTGTTTAGCAGAGCTCCATACAAGTATGTTTCCATCTACAGATGTTTGGGAGCCCTCACTAATGATTTTCAAACCAATTTGCTAATCTCACCCACACTGGACAGAAGGCAAGAGTCTCTGAGATATCTGACAGAAGAGAAAGACAGCATTGGTGAATAGTGACCGAAGGATAAGGGCTGCTTTGGTGTTCAGCTATTGCTGGTCACTGGGATTTTGTTCAGCTGAGAGCCATTACAAGCTTCACAGCTGTAGGAAGGAGAGAGTTGCCATTTTCACCTTATTAAACACAGAACCATAGAATATCCTGAGTTGAAAGGGACCCACAAGGATCATCGAGTCCAACTCCTGACCCTGTATAGGACAATCTCAAAATTCACACCATGTGTTTGAGGGTGTTGTCCAAATGTTTCTTGAATATTGTCAGGCTCGGCGCCATGACTGCCTCCCTGGGGAGCCTGTTCCAGTGCTCCACCACCCTCTGGGTGAAGAACCTTTTCCTAATATCCAACCTAAACCTCCCCTAGCATATCTTCCTGCCATTCCCTCAGGTCCTATCACTGGTCACCAGAGAGAAGAGATTGGCACCTGCCCCTCCTTTTCCCCTTGTGAGGAAGCTGTAGACCACGATGAGATCTCCCCTCAGTCTCCTCTTCTCCAGGCTGAACAGACCAAGTGACTTCAGCCGCTCCTCATATGGCTTCCCCTCTAAACCCTTCACCATCTTTGTGGCTCTCCTCTGGACACTCTCTAGTAGCTTTGTATCCTTTTTATACTGTGGCATCCAAGACTGCACACAGTACTCAAGATGAGGCCGCACCAGTGCGGAGTAGAGTGGGACAATCACCTCCCTCGACCGGCTAGCAATACAGTGCTTGATGCACCCCAGGACATGGTTTGCCCTCTTGGCTGCCAGAGCACACTGTTGGCTCATGTTTAGCTTGGTGTCGACCAGAATCCCTCTCCACGGGGCTGCTCTCCAGCCTCTCGTTCCCCAGTCTGTACGTACATCACAGAGTCCAACTGCAAAACCCAGACCCAAAGAAAATCCAATTTGATTATTCCTGCTTACAGAGCAAGTTTTCAGAAGAGATCACCGTTCTTTGTTTATTAACATGGTTATGGATTTTTGCAATGTGAGCAGAAGTAACTTTCTGACTATTATGGTAGTAGCAGTAGTGTCTTTAAGATGGCATGTGGAGGTGAAGAGCTCTAGACAGAGCCCGGGGCTTTGCAGGACACTGTGCTGCAAAGGGGAGCCTTCCCTAAGGGAAACGCTGGTATAAAAGGACTTGGAGAAGGACAGATTGGCTGGTCATTGTAACTCCCGTTAGGTTAAGTTCACAAGTGAAGGAGGAATATAACACAGGCAGCCTCAGTGAGAAACCTTTACCCACACAATGAAACGTGCTGATTACTGGGGGAGCATTTACTTCTGCTTCTGCATGCCCACAAATTAATAATTGTAAACTTCAGTTTACAGTTCTATTACCCAGCTGCTGTGGCATGGATTAAGATACCGGAGTGTAAGGGTCTAGACTTTATTCAATGTTAGTCCATTGTGTTTCAACAGGGCAGAAGCTGTACTTTGAAAAGGGACAAGGAAAATGAGGTTTCATGTCAGCTGGTGGGATACAGAAAGGGATGAGAGGGAGTTTCCCATGCTCATCTCCATGGGTCTGAACTCTTTATATAATGTGAGAAGGTGACAGATTAAAAAGACATTTGTGTGAGCTGGCAAGGAAGAAAATGAAACCAGACAGAAGTCTTGAGATATAATGCATTGATAGATAAGCAATAAGCAGCTATGGCAATCTCAGTTCATTACAGAAGACATAAATCAGAAAGACCTGATTCAGTCAGGACATATGGAGATGCCATGTAGCACAGGAAAAAATGCTAATACTGTGACCTGTCATAATGTCACAATTATTGTAAGGTAGAAAACATGGGGCTGACCGTGAAGAGTACTTGGACATTATGGGACATGCAGGCAGGTTTGGTAAATTCTCTCAAGTACTGGGGTGTACAGAACGAAGTCCTGCCAAAGCACTTTTCGGGAGAATGCACTGATTATTGAGCTTAGGTGAAAGCTACCTCTGCATCTCTGTAACAGTTTCAGAAACTTAACCTTGTCTTCCCTTCCCCACCTTCATATTTCCCAAGATGAAAATGCTCTGTAAATTCAATTCCAATTCAAAACCAGTTTTTGAACAGCTAAACCCCCAATTTTTCATTTCCTGAATGCTTTTTCCCACCTTGTTCTGTTGCAAGCATATAGTGTATGCATGTCAATAAATGCTATGAAAATTGGACAATATAATCTCCTCAGACTCTGAAGAGAATTATCAGCTATCCCCAAAGCAGTAATATTGGGATTGGGAAGGTATGTTTCCTTGCCATTTTTAATTCCCTTGGGCAAGACCTCAGCATATTGCAGGTAGGATTTTCTATGAGGGCCATATTTATATGGGGTATATGGGCACCTAAGGAAGAGTAAGATTCATAGTGAGGTTTATAAAAGCATCCAATTTAATGGTGGATTAAAATACTAAAACCTAAGCCAAAAAGCATAAAATGTGAAAATAAAACTCTCAAGGTATTTAAACACTCTAAAAAGTCTGAACTAAAGTGAATTTAGAAGCACACACCACATGGAAAAATCAGTGGGCCTTCTGTTCCTGTGTTATATATGAGCTTAAGAAAATTCCACCTTTAGCAACTGTCACTTTATGATTTTGACAAAAAAAAAAAAAAATGCCCCAGTTCTAGAAATAACTGCAACCTCATCTGATGTTTTAAACAGTCTTAAGAGGGAAAGGTCACACAGACATTTTTGCTTGTTTCCACTTATTTTGCTGTATTAAAAAAGAAAATAATTAGACATATAACACCATTCTTCTGGTCACCCGGGAGCAGTGGCTGCCAAACAACATTTTATAAAGCCAATGAGTGGACTGGACTGTTTCAGTGTTCATTGATGGCTGCTACCAATATCAGTGTATATAGCTGCTGCAATGAATTATTAGTCTAAATAAGACAAAAATAATGTTAATATCCCAGAGTTCTGTTGCAAAGTAAAATGAGTGAAGAGCCATCCTTATGCTTGGATCCTATTTGAAATGTAATTCATGACATTTTCCAACAAAAGTTGCAATTAGTGTCATGGATGTTGCTGTCATTGCATTGCTAACACTTTGCTTCTTGTCTGTCAAAATCAGAGCAGCTGTCACAATTCAACTAAACTGAAAAGAATTGTAAGTAGAAATCCTTACTTTATAAAATTTCCAATATACTTTAGATAAAGTCAAAGTAGTAATTATACAGATTTCAGTCAGAAAAGCAGTCTTCAAACTTTTAAAATATAAAATATTGCCTTCTCTGCTTTTCTGAATTCTGAGTGTGATTATGAAAAATGGAAGTTAGCTGAGATTAAAATATCACTGTATAACCCCAGTATTAGAAAGTAATACTGTGTATTATTTTTTAAAATCATATATTTATTACATATAATCCTCTAGCACTTAAGTCTTTTCTATGTATAAAGTTGAGGCGTTTACCACAGAACCAATAAAATGTAGTGGGCACATTAAAGAGGCATTCAGAATCAGAGACTGAGTTTACATCACAGTTTTTCAGGTCCTCAGAGAGACAGATTGCACCAGAAAGTTCTTGTTATTAAAAAACGGTGAATGATCCAGAAAACTACCAGGTGCAGCTACAGCCCCCACAAAGCTACTGGTTTTGGGCAGAATAAGGAGGGACAATTAGTTTTAAACCTTTCATCCAACCCACAAATCTCTACAGGGGCTGTTGTTATAGCAATATTACACAATTTCTGAAAAGGTTTGCAGCTGCGACTGGCTTCATTCTTTTATTAAGAGGTATTTTTAATTAGTCTAAATGTCATGTAACCCGGACAACCATGAGACTTAATCCTTCAAAAGAATATATTTTTAAAGAAATTCCTAGACTTTTTTTGCACAAACTTTGCAAATATTTCTGCTTCTTAAAAAAAATCTTCTTAAAACTTAAACTTTATTCCTTAGCAGAGGCATTATTCAGACAATTGCTTATTGCAATTTGCTTATCTCTAATCTCAAGAAACACACCAACACATTTCTTACAGAGTAACAAATAGATAGAGCAAAATATTAACAGTCAGACTTCTGTCCCAAATTTCTGCAGAAAGATAACAAGGCAGTTGAATAACAAGGGAGTTAAACTTACTCATGAGGCTAATAAATGTTTAAGTTTGTCGAATAAATTATTCACTGTTAATCATTCTTTTATTTCCAGGTATGCTTGATTTGTTTCCCATTTGAATGTCCATTTCATCTTTTTTAATAAATTTACTGTCTCCTTTTATACAAAAGCACTTATTTTGAGAGCTAGACATCTGAAGTAAAAGCACACTGAGGCATCCAAATAACTGACCTGGTTTTTAGAAATGTTGAGACTCAGCTCCCAGTATGATCAATGCATATTGATTCCACGTACTACATTCTCTTCATGCAGTTGAAAACATACCAATATTGCCATCCAGTATTTCATCAGGAAGCTATAAAAAAATTCTTAAATACCTGTGTTATTGACAAACTAAAAGTAAGTGTCAAACTATAGTTCCAGTGGTGTACAGTGTTAGTAATACTCAACATTGATTTGTAGAGTTTGAGTTAGAGAACTTATTTATGTACTCTCTGAAATGCAACAAATGTTTTCAAACTGAATGCTATAGATAAGGGCTTAAAAACTGTCTCTGACCTCTCAGATAGTTCACTTGAAATCTTCTTTCTTAGAGATGTCGTTATTAACAGTACATATTTATATCCTACATTTTGTGTAAGAACAGTTTCCCTGTGAAGCCAAGCCACAGCCAACTGATCCTGAAAGGTTTGTTATGTTTTGTTCATATCATCCTTATCATCCCGAAAATGCCATAACATCGCTCACCTTAAGGCTCTCACTGGATTATAAACTGGAAACATCGACATCCTATCTCTGTTAACCTTTGGCAAAGCTTGAGGAACTATTCCTTGCTCATGAAAAAGCCATCTAATTGCTAATCTATAATCCTTTTAATATGCTCTCTACATTTTGGATTGATCTATTGCCAGCTGACCCAGCAGTGCCCATGGCTATATTAATCCTATTACTCACATGTTCCAATGGAAGTCTTTAATGAAGTCTGAAAGGCTTGCATGCTACTGATATTAAGGATGTTTACACTTGTATTGCACCTAATTATGGAGCAGTCTATTGTATCACCTAATTGTGCAAATTATGTTTTTTCCCAAGGCATAATTTATTTTGATTACAAGCTTTATCATATTGTTTTAATCTTTGTTCTTTTTTTTGGGGGGATGACTTATTTATGGTTTCAATGCTATGGTTTTAATATACTAATACGCATTACATCGCTTGACCAGACTGAAAATAAAATTAGCAAGGTAAACAATGATGTTTTGAAAAATAGGAGTAATAAATAATGATAGTATCTTGTATATTTAGAATTTAACCTGAGGACTTCAAAACACTCTAAAAACAATGACAACTTGCTAGGCCTTAAAATAGTCTTTTTGGAAAGTGTATTTAACAATATTATAATTTTGTAGAGAAATAAATTAATGAAGCATGTTAATAGTAAAGACACTTTATTATAATCTGCCACAGTTCTTCAATCTTGACTCTTTGTCATTCTTTCTTGCAGAAAATACAGGAACAGTAAGCTTTGCATTGACTTCTCCTTCAGGAGTTTGAAGCAATTCACAACTGTTGAGACTGATGTAATCCTTTTTAGTGTCCCACACTAAAAAACAAATCTATCTTTTCACTCCATGCATTGCACAGCAAGTAAAACACATCATCTGTAAGTACTGCATCAGAAAAAGTTTCTAATTCAGCCATCTGTAATCCAGTGCAACTTGGAAAATAAAGGCTCCTATTCCCTACACTGATGCCCTTCACTGAGTCTTATTATGGTTTGGGTCATGTATCTCCACAAAACCTGCCCTGCAGTTACAAGAGAAATCACTTACCCTTCATGATGCCATAAGAAAAATAATAGCCTGCCCTCTCAGAAAATCACTCAAACCGATTGTCACATGTGTTATTCTGTCAACCATCTCAAGAAATAAGAGCAGCAAGAACAGAATCTGTGTTTTCTAAACTGTATCTCTGCTATGTTAACACCTTAGCCCAACTTGGCAGTAGCCTGCATTTGCTTTGTACTGGAAATTATCTTTTTTTTTTTTTAACCCTTAAAAATTAAAGAAGATTAAGGATGTTTTAATGTCTCTGTGCTGAGTGATCAGCAGAATACATGCGCTCCTCATTGGCAGAAAAATAAATATCAAAGCCTCAGCTGAATAGTAACCTTCAGCTACCTGAGCTTTCTCTCTTAGATCTGTTTCAAAATACTAAATCTATCCCATAAAGCATGACCTTAGACAAGCAATGTGACAAGGGAGCATTGATTACTTTCTTAGCCTTACTACGTCTTATGTATCTATATACAAATATAAATTTACAACAACATATACTTACAATAGCCAGCTGATATTACACAATATTGTGCGACTGGCTATTTACTTTTGCTTCCTAAACAACAGAGAAAATGAAGATGTGTGCGTGTTGTCTCTGAAATATTTCATTAAGGTTGTCTAATTGGAATGCTACTTAATTATCCAATGTAATGGCTACAGGTACTCTACTCATAAGCAAGTCACATGTCTAATTCAGGGTAATATTTTAAAATCTACTACATTGGTGGCTTTGGGGGTCAAAATTGTAGATAAACCAATGCAGCAGCACTTGCACATTACTCAACTTGTATGTGCTTTCTTGACAAAATACTGGTGCCACAAAAATCTCTAGGAAGAATAATCCCCCTGGCAAGCAGTGGCGCTCACTTTGATTTTGGCTTTTTTACAAGGCAATTGCTTTCCCTGGACACTCTGCTCAATTCCTCCATGGGGCTTTCCATAGAGCATCCTTCTTTCCTCTCTGCACACGCATCTGACTTTCCTTACAAAGCAAATCAGACAGACTGAGGAATTCAGTCTGTCTCTTCATGGCATCAGGAATTCGGGACCTACCTCAGTGGACCTGTGTCCTGCAGCATAGACCCAGGCAGCATTTCCAACAGCTAAGAGGCCAGGAACAAAAATAAGGTAATTTCTCATGCTTTTTTGCCTCCCTTCCCTATGTGGTACACTTCCCACGCTACAGGAATCACCTAGAAATGAGACGTACGGCACTTAAAGAGACTTGATAAGCCAGAATTGGAGACTGAAAATTCACCTGGGGTTGCACTGCAACCCAGCCACCCACTCTGAGTAATCCTTCACCTTACCAGAAACCTCATTGTCATTCCAAGGAACAACTCCCTGAATTAGGTGCGATTCAGCATGGACAACAGCATAACGAACTAGGACACAGAGTTGGTAAGAGATATAAGTGGAAAAATAAGTAGTTCAACTAAGGGAAATCAATAGATTATTCAACCCTTGGCAATACATGCTATTAACGTAAATGTGCTCATTAGTCTGCTAATAGACTTACCAGCCAAAAACATTTTTCCCTTTAGGAGCATGAACACCACAGAATGTAAGAGAGTCTCATCTTAAAAAAAGAGAACTGTGTCAATGTTGTATATATTTCCTTTGACCAGTATTAGCAAACACTCACCAAATTGGGAAAAAAAAAAAACAAACCAGAAAAACCCAACTGGGTATGCAGGGCGTTAGCATTGCCCAGTTGATACCTTAGCTGAAACTTGCTTGACTAACTGCAAACAGGAAACCATTAAAGCAGCCATTAAGAGGATTGAGAACCAAGTTAGGACGATGTTATAAATCATGTAGGCTGAGGGGCAGGGTATGAAAGGCCCATAAGATTCACGGATTGAATGCAAAAATGAAAACCGTCTGGGGAAATATATGTAGAAGTTGGTTTATTTTTTACTGTTTCAGGTTTCTGAGATCCTGACCAAATCCTTTGTTTTCCATCATTAACATTTCAATTTCTTGTCAGCTCATTTGGTTAATGTATTATCTTTGAAAGAAACAAAAAAAAAAAAGGTGGCCAAGATTTTAGTTTTGGAGGGAAGGAAGAAGACGGAAGAAATGATTCATGTCATCTTTGATTTTGACTTAATGATACCTATTATCACTGTCAGTGTATTTCCACATTATTTCGAAGATATTTGTGATAGTTTAGAGTTAGCAGCTATATTTGTGTATAACTGATTCCTATTTTCTCTGGGACTTGCTGAAGTAAATTGGCACAGATTTTCTTCTGTCTTAATGTTTTTTTTTTTTTTTTTGTCAAACACTTTTAAACCATTTTAATTGCTCTCAAGAAATCATTATTTACTTCCATAAGGAGTAGTAATAGTTCCCCCGTTTTTTAAAGTTCAAAATGAGATGATCTTTTCTTTCTGGGAATTAATGAATTTTTAACTCTGCAGGTTGTCGATTTGTAGTTTGGATGCTGCTGAACTAGGCTTTGAACATCTCAGCAAGAAGGCTTCATAACATTTCTGTTGTTTATGATACAGTTAGAGAATCTGAGAAGAGTGAAAGTGATTCAGTTACTTCTGCTAATATATTGATGAGCTCTCTTAAAATTATCGGATTCAAAAGTATGTTAGACATACTGTGTTATTAGGCTAACTTTACTCCAGGAGTTGGCTAGTAGAGCTCACTGCAGCCATTAGCTCCTGACCTCCTGCCTTGCAGTCATTTTGAAATTTTGAACAAAGTTTCCATTATATGTAAGATTAGTAAATCATTTCTGTGTTCTTTGCTGGATTACATCTGTTATTTACTTCCCCCAGAAATATGTATTAGGATTTGCATATCACCAGTTCATCACAAAGATTAATTATTAATTCATCATTACAATTTGCAAGTGCAATATGTCGTACTTCTCCATACGAAGTACAGCACAAACTTTAATTAAGTTTCCCAAAATTAAACTGACTGCCCACTGTATCATTTTCTTGGTACCATACTGTATTCCTAATTTCTACCAAAATAACATGAGCAAGTCAATATTTAGAAAATAAATAACAGTAAATTCACAGATTAAGCACCCGTTGTAAAGAACACATCAACTATATTTAAAAGCCCAAAACAAAAGTTAATTGTAAATTGCCATAACTATCTGATTTGGGAGTTGATCGATCAAAAAAACTTAAGCAGCAATATATTTCATAAAATAGTGAGAACCTTGCGGCAAAGCCATCAAACAGAAATAGCAACATTAATCAAAAATGGCCCACTGCAATAAGTGAAGGTTTAATAAGTATAAATGTACTGAAGCAAAACATTTAGTTAACCCTACATGCTCTGCTGAATCAGCAGACTATACCATAGGTTGTTCTAGTAAAGCATATCTGTATCATAAAGTAATTGAAGAAATCAGTTCCTGTGGTGCCAACGATTTATTTATTTCCATTGTACAGAAAATTTTTGTACTGAAGAAGAGAGAGAAGGAGGGAGATTTATAGTTCATTTGCAGCAGATAAAAATAAATATTTTGTTTATGCTAAATCCAATGGAAAACAATATTACCTGAGGGCTAAATTCAGACAGTTTCAGGAAAATCTTATATTTTTTCTTAAAATCTGACTAAAAAGCAGATTCTAGGTAAATGTTGCCAAAAAGGGGGAAAAACATTTAACCAATTTTTTTTTTTTTTTTTGGCCATATTCTCAAGTGTTTATTTTATACTGATGCAGACTTACCATCACTTTTTTTCCCAGGAGAATTCTAGAGAACATCTCTAAACAGTCTAGTTATTTTGAAACATAGTTAACGCTCTCAGTGGGCTGTGTCTGAGTTCCACTGTGCAAAGTCTAACTAGGAGGACAAAAAGTTCACATAGGGAAGAAAAAAAATCAACCTCTATAAAATAAGGCAGTTTGGAATGTATTTTAATTCAAGACATACTTCATTAATTGACTGGGCTTTTTTTCCCTCCCTTTTGGTTACATTTAAACTCAATTTCAATATAAATCATCAAGAATAAATACGGTATGACAGGAAAAAAATGTTGATTTTTCCCCCTTGTGATGGAAATGGATAATACAAATGGAACCTTAAGAATAACTCCTTCAATGCATTAAGATAAACTTGATAAAGTCTGTACACAGTCCAGTCTGTAGGCACTATGAACCAGTAAGGAGCCATTGCATACAGCAAATCCAGGCCCTGAAATCTGTTAAAGTTTTCTTAAAAAAACTATGATTGAATAAATATAAGAGTTAGTATTATGAAAGCATCTGGGAGGACACAGAAATATGGATAATAAATAAAACAACCTACTGAGGCTGGACATTGGGTCTGGAGGGTTGCTATTCTCTCCAGGGAAAATTGAGGAACCAAGGAGCTGTGCAGAAAGTCTGTGCTGTGGAGGAAAGGGACATAGTTTCTCCACCTTCTAGACTTCTGAACTAGCAACTAGAAGAACTTTTAAGCATGCACCATCCCAAAACAATGTATTGTGGTGAGGTGAGAACAGCTAATCCTCAGCTGAATCCTTGGTCGCCTCCCACTTGCAGCTATCCATACATCCCACGAGTTGCAGGGTAGCATTGTGAAGGCTGCTGCTGCTGTGAGATGAAACTTCTGGCACAGGGAATATTCACTTCTCATATCAGATCATATCATGCATCTACCCATGCACTTTGAACTGCTGGAAAAGGGACTTCACCTCTCCTAGCGGCAGCAACTGTGTGGGGAAAAAAGATACATTGACTCAGGTAGTAATAGCACAAAGAAAGAATTTGTTTCTTTCTCTTCTCCCTTCCTCTTCCACACTAGACTTATATTAAAATTTTCAATATGTTTCAAAGAAAAATAATGTTAATAAAGTTTACTTATTGGAACAAACATTGGAATGCTGGGAGACCTAAGTTCAAGCCATTTCTGGATTCAGACCAGGAACTTGGATATCTTTCTTCATGTTACAAATCAGTACTCTGACAAGTTGCCTACTGACTAGTCTCCGACAAATGTTTCTTGATATCTCTTTCTCAGTTTTGAATTGTTAGTGGTACAAAGTAACTTCCAGTGCTGTAAAAACTCTACATAATAAGTACTTGGCAGGTAAGATTTTTAGAAGAAAGTAATATCATCTAGTGCATCAGATGAAGTAGCTGGAAATAGCAGACAGACTTTAAAACTCAGTTATTTCCAATATGCGAAAATAGCAACAAACTCAAAATAAATCACAGTTCAAAACAACAGATTTAGGTTAAACCATTTATATTGAATGATCTGCAAGGACAAGCTTGTTAACAGGTAAAAAATAATGAAGCGTGAACCAGAAAAGACAAGAGAAGAGATTGGAATGTGTCTGAAAACCAGTATCACAATTAAGTCCACAAACTGCAGTATATTTCAGAGTTATAATTTTAATTTAAAGACTTATCTTTGCAGTTTTTTTGTAGTTCTCTGTTGAGCATCAAACTAATAGATCAGGAAGTAGCTATTTTGTTAAAAATTTTCTCCCACTGAGTGTTAGTTGACCGAGCGAATCCATTTTGACACAACGTGATTGCTTTGCTTCACCTGCACAGTTTCAATGTGGCACTGGGCACAGAAGTGCCACTGGAAGGAAACATATGTTGTATTCATGAATTCTGATATTCCCTTTGGGATAGTGGGGGAAGGGATTGACTGTGCTGGCTTCATTGGACAGGTTTGCCAATTGTTGCTTTGATAAGGTCTGATTCCATATGATATTAGCTTGGTGGATGTTTGGCTCTTGTGATGAGTTTGGCAAGCTCAAGGTGGTGTGAAACTTAACAGAATTTTCTTTTTGAGAGGGAGAGATGGAGGAAAGTATTTTAAGATACTGCGTTCCAGTATCAATTGCTGTCGTTCAATGATTTTCATATAGACTAGTTTATGTTATACCGTGTGAAAACTAGAACTATAGAGTTTGTGGTGTTTGGAACTTGTTTGGCTCCTATTTTCTGCTTTAAATTTGTACAAGGTATTAAGGCATTGAGAAACAGGAAAATACATTAAAGTTGCTAGCTAGTGTGATGCTTTGTGTTTTATGATGAAGTCCTTAATTGCTTGATCTCATACTACTTTGAAAATATGTGTTAATTTGGGATCTTTTTTCACCACATGCACACAAACACATGTATTTACAGAAGTCTCTCTGGAGGGAGATACTAAACTGAAAACTTTTGGTTTGAATAATAGCTAGAATGAGAATTCATCAAAAGTTTTAGTTGGGAGATGCTAGACTGGCCTATAAACAGTCACTGTCTGTCATGGTTTAACCCCAACTGGCAACCAAGCACCACACAGCTGCTCATTCACTCCCCACCAGTGGGAGAGAATCAGAAGAGCAAAAGTGAGAAAACTCATGGGTTGATATAAAGACAGTTTAATAGGTAAAGCAAAAGCCACGCACGCAAGCAAAGCAAAACAAGGAATTCATTCACTACTTCCCATCGGCAGGCAGATGTTCAGCCATCTCCCGGAAAGCAGGGCTCCATCCCACATAATGGTTACTTGGAAAGATAAAATGCCATCACTCCAAACGTCCCCCCCTTCCTCCTTCTTCCCCCAGCTTTATATGCTGAGCATGATGTCATACGGTATGGGATATCCCTTTGGTCAGTTGGGGTCAGCTGTCCCAGCTGTGTCCCCTCCCAGCTTCTTGTGCACCCCCAGCCTCCTCGCTGGTGGGGTGGGGTGAGAAGCAGAAAAGGCCTTGACTCTGTGTAAGCACTACTTAGCAACAACTAAAACATCCCTGTGTTATCAACCCTGTTTTCAGCACAAATCCAAAACATAGCCCCATACTAGCTACTATGGAGAAAATGAACTCTATCCTGGCCAAAACCAGCACACTGTCCCAATGCAAGAACAAGGATTGTCTGTATAGACATGAATTATAATATTCATTTAGCTTATAGAAGACCTGGAATCAAGTTCCCAAGTCTTATTCTTCCTTTTTTTTTTGCTATTTGTTATTGTGGCTTGGATATCTTTAATTTTGATAGAATATACTATTTAGATCCAAAGAATCTTTCTGCACATTTCTGAAAGTATCTCCCATACTGGTACAGTCCCACAAAGCAGTTCATTTCTAAGGGAAATTTTTCTTTTCATCTCTGGTCTGGGATATAGTAAACAGTCATCAAGGGGAAGAGTTGTCTCATCCACTGAGGTTGGGTGGGTATCTTAAAATGGAGATTTTTGAAGATTCTAATGAAAAAAAATGTATCTTCTAGTGATATTTGCCTTCTTCAGTAGACCCAGAGAGAGGAAGGTGAAAGTTAGGGAACAGTCAATAATATTTACAGTTCTTATAAGAACTGTTGCTGTACTGGTCAAGACAGAAAGTTGTATGTGTTCCTAACTGCATATTAATTTACCACTATTGGTAAACACAGCTTTATACTTTAAAGACTGCCACTTGATTCATCATAAAGCTTACCCATGCATGGAAAATAAAGCCTTATGTTTCTGCTAAGTAATCCTTTGCAGACTACTCAAAAAAAAAAAAAAAAAAAAAAAAAAAAANAGGCTTGCATTTTCCTGTCCTTAATTTGGTCTGTATTACAATAGGGTTTTTTTTCCAAAGCTGGTACAATAAAAATAAATTTAAAAAAAAGACCCACACAAAACCTCAGAATATTTGAAACATGTAAACATTTCAAAATATCATGAATACTTTCTCTTCTGCATTTTCCTATCTCTAAAATGGCATCAACTTTATGACAGCACTTGCTAAGCCGCAGTTATATGTGTAAACTTTGAGAGAGAAAAGTGCTTAATGGCAAGATACAAAATTTGGCTTGGCGTGGAAAGCAACATTAAATATAGACAGAATATTGATTCCTCATAATGTAACATATTCTGGCAACTGAAATCAGTGTAAGACCTAGTCCACTGAAGTGAGCAAAAAGATCATTGATTTCCCTGTGCTTTTTATATTTAAAATAAATAAACAAACACATTGTTTTGTGACTGTACCACACGCTTTTAAAGAAAGCTTCTGGATTAAATTTGGAACCTTTGTTTAGAAAAAGCCAATTACTCACCCGGGTATTTTCCAACATAAAACCTATTGAGAATAATGAAAACAAGCAGAAAATATCATTTGAGCATGAAAACAATCTTAAATAAAAAAAAAATAAACCTTTTCTATTTTGGAATATTTCTAATTTTCCTATTAAACATTATCCACCTTCTCTAATGCAGAATTCAATTTCCAGCACAAAAGAGATAAAACACTGATAATGGTAATGGATATTAATCTGAAATGGAATGAAGAAAAAAGAGAAGCGTGCATTAAAATATGTTAATGTTAGTGTTTGCATAATATCCATAATATCATAATATGTTTTTAATGTATTTAGGCAAACTGGAAACAACTGACATTAACAGCAGATAATAAATCCCTTTATTTTGTACGTCCAGATATAATTTACATGCTGAGATCATCGTGTTCCTTGTCACACATTTGGAATGAAAATAGCAATGAAATAAATTAATCTGGCACTACCGAAGTGGGCACTGCAGTACAATCTCTCCGTGGTTTTGAGCCTAAAAAACATCCAGACAACAACAAACAGGACACACAGTATCATATATACTAGCTTACACCAGAGAGTTCTCTAAACACATGGAGAAACTGCCAGTATGCCCTTGGAAAATATATTGCATTAAACATGTCGATAAGAAACGCTATCAGCTTAATGAAACAGATGTTCAGGATTCCAAGTGGATTGAATGACACTGATAACTTCATTCACAAGTAATAGTCAATATAAAATATGATTTTCTTAATAGAGTAGAGCACAGTATTGATAATTAAATAAACTTTTAATAATGAATCTGTCACAGAGCAAGAAGTGCTATGAATCATTCATAGTTACATGCTTGAGGCAAAAAGTGAAAAATGGCTGACTTTTTTTCACTTTTTTCTGCCAGATTTGCTCTTCCAAATTAGCCAGTCAAAACAGCTGAATAATGAGGTCAAATTTTGACAGGGTTAAAACATCACAGGTTAGGGGCAATAAAAAATAAATTATTTAAATAAGAAGGCAGCATGGCCTTAATGCTCAGTAAATTATTAAAGATTTTTTAAAATAAGAAAGTATGATAGAGTCTACAGAAGTTTCCCGTTGCAAAGCTGGGGTAAATAATATCTGTTCTTAATATTTCACTTTATCTTGTTCCTCAGAATATACATTCTTTCCTCAGTCCAGTCTCACAGTGTCTAGTGTCACTGCTTGGGCTAAGAACTGAAACACAGCACAACTCTCCCATAATCTGTCCACAGAGTTTTCAGTCAGGGATTTAACCATACAAGTGGGTGATAGGTGCTCCAACAAATACAGTCATTCTTGATATGACAGGAAAGCCCTGAGGTTTCTGAGAAGACGACCCTCTAAGGTCCCTCAGCCAGGCACCTCACACAATGCCATGCACGAGACAGCCCTTCCCTGAATGAATTTACTCGAAAGAAAGAAGATTGGAGGAACAGAAAAAATGATGCCAAGTTTGCAGATGACACCAAATTGGAGGAGACAGTTAACAGGCTTGAGGGCAGGGCTGCCATCCAAAGGGACCTGTACAGGCTGGAGGAATGGGCCACAGGGGCCTGATGAAATTCAGCAAGGACAAATGCTGAGTTCCACATATCGGAAGGGAGACCACCTTGTAATGATACGAGCTGGGGAGCAGCTCTGCTGAAGGGCCTGGAGGGGTTGGCACATGGTGGGCTGAGCATGAGCCCACAGTAAGCCCTTGCAGCAAAGCAAGCCAGCAGTGTCCCGCACTGTATGGACAGGAGCACAGCTGGTAGCTCAAGGGGAATGATTATTCCCTTCTACTCAGCATTTGTTACACCACATCTGGATGCCGTGTCCAGTTTTATTCCCCCAGTATAAGACATTGATAAACTGGAGCAAGTTTACAGGACAGCCACCAAGATGGTCAAAGGCTGGAGCACTTGCCCTGTGAGGAGAAACTGAGGAAGCTGCACATGTTCATCCTGGAGAAGAGACAGCCTGGGGGGACCTAACAGCAGCCTGTCAGGGCCTACAAAGCAATAACCAAGAAGGCAGAGACATGCCTTTCACAGCAGTGCATGGTGGTTGAAGGAAAAACAGACATAATTTGAAACAGGTAAAGTTCAACCAGGATGCACTGATAAACTTTCTCACCATAAGGTCAGTCCGGCAATGGAGCAGGTTTCTCAGAGAGGCTGTGCAGTCACGATCCCTGGAGGTTTTCAAGACCTGACCTGACCCTGAGCAACCAGGTCTGACCTCAAAGGTGACTCCAATTTGAGCTGCAGGTTGGACGAGAGATGTCCTGAGGTCTCTTCCAAAATGAATTTTCCTATGAGGAGTCAGTTTAAAAATTAAATTGAGAAGTTAATTTATCTCTTAAGTCCACAACTAGATCTCCACTCCCTCTTGAGTCCTATTCACTGAATTCACTGTCTCTGTCCTGCCTAGACTGACTACCTCCATAGATCAGCAACAGATGACAACCATCCGTGCTATTCGTGAGAGCACAACAGTTACACTGGATGAATGAAGAGACGACCAAACTACTTCTTGATGCTTTGAATACCTGGGCTGTCATCCTCCACAACTGCATTACACAGGCTAGTTTACACCTTAATTTCGAGAATAGTCATTCCATCAAAGGCCATGGTTATTATGTTAGTTATTGGTACTGCAAGTTTATAAACTGGCCCTAGTACTTCATTGTCCTGTCTGACTCTGCTGAGTTTTGTGTAGCTGAAAACAGACAGGGTAGGATAGAGACTACCCAGTCAAAAAGCCAATGAAGATTGGAAACAGTGCTAGAGACCTTCTTGGAGAAGGCACTACTCCAAAGGAGCTTGAGTGCTCCAGACTCTACTCTTCTACGTTATTCTGTTCCCACCTTCATCCTCCTGAGGGTCAAGCAACAGCAGAAAACATTTCTATGTTGCACTCTGTGTAGTATATATTTATATATCTTATATTATTTTAAAACAAGTTAGCTTAAATTACAAAACCAGATAAATTAGCTTGCATCATGCTCCATTCTGCTGTGACTAGTCTTTTTCCACTTAACTCACTGCCAGCTAACTTTACCATAGCAACACAAAGCTGCAAACTGCAGGAGAGAAACAACTCAGTAGATAGTTGGTGACCACTAGTATTGGTTCATCAGTGATCTGTCAAGCATCATTGCTGCGCAGCACAACTTTCTGCATGTTCCTAGAGCTTGTACACTTTGTTTTCCCTAGGACTGCAAGGCAGGGTTAATAGTTTGGCACAGATGTATTCTAGTCTGTCTCATATTCTTTCTCTGCTGTGCCATATTTCTTCAGTTTCCTTATTCAACAGGATTTACGTTCTTACAATCAGATACATATGGTGAGTAATGCAAGTAGCTCTGTATTATACTCACGTTCTCAATTAGTTCCTCCCTATTGAAGAAGTAGATCCAGGACAGTTTCTCCTCTGGATTGATTTTCTACTTTCTGGATCATAAAGCTGTCTTCTCTGTATTCTAGGAACTACTTTCATGTTTTACTGTCTTCATTACCTAATGGGTTTCAAAATGGTTATTGTTAAGTCCCTCATGAATATAGTAGCTTCTGGTTTTTAACACTTCAAGAGTTGTTGTAGGAATTTTCCATTCCAAGTCAGATGACCTATAACAAATGTCCACAATCATTTCTTCATCGTACCCATTTATTTTTCCAAGGCATACAGTACCACTAGCTGGTACTATTTTGTTTCCTTATTTTTCTATATAATGATTCAAATAGTTTACTTCAGGCTTTTTATCTCTTTTTTTCATTTATATTTTATATTTTAATTCTCACCTAGTAATATGTTGGGTTATGTTTTCTCCTCTATTGCTGTTTTAGCACTTTTCTTGCCCTTTCCTTTCTTTTCTTGACACACGTTACATCTTACTTTTCTAGAGAAAATAAAAGATTTCTTTTTTCTTTCAACTGCACGTTAACCATTTTACCTTGTGGGCTTTGCCAGAAAAGATAAAGATCTTTGTCATCCACCTGTATACCTTCTTTTAAGAAAGCATGTTCTATATATTAACTAACAGATACAGTAAGGCATGGTAGTTGCTAGGAGAATTTTTCACTACAATAACAGAACAAATAGTGATTTGTCTGAATATAATTTATAGCTACCCTGAAGCTGCAGTAAATTATGCATCTTCTTTTATTCACAGAATGTTTTACAAATGTCTACTGAAGATACCTCTTTTTCCACCTGTTTTTCCTGTAATGCTTCATATTTTTAATACAAAGTAGTAATGTGTTCATAAGAAAAAATAACATACTTGACTTTTTTTCTGTAAGCTAACATCCACAGTATGTATGATTTCCTTATAAGCACACTCTGTAAAGTAGCCAGCTTCTAGTCACATATAACCATTGCTAATGTCTAATCATTGCTTATGGACACAGTAGAAGTGGTAGAATGTCCATTCCTTCTTCCTTCTCACCAAGGGCATTAAGGACATTTTGTAAGCAACTGAAGCATTTAGGAGAATGAGTGCTAAGTTTTCAGAATCTGTACTTCTGACTTCCTTGTGTATTTTTAAAATCCACACTGAGAGATGTTGAAAATCAAACTGGACTAAATATTCATTTTTTTAATTGGGTTCCTTTCACAGAGAATAATACCAGTAAACTCCCTGGAAAGAGAACTCTAACTAATTTTATGTTGTTCATCTTGGTCACAGAGTGGAACATCAGAGACTGTCACTTGCTCAATCACTCCCACTTGTGGTTGCCAGAACTGACTTACTGACATCATAGACCTTTACTAAAATTTCTGGGAATTTTCACATCCTTCAGTTTACAGAATGCAAAATTATTTACAGAATAGTGTTATCATGTACACATGAAATCAACTTAAGCAGGTTCCAAAGGAACTGTAAATTATCAGAATTTAAAATAAAAGTCTTGCATGAATCACAAATATGGCTTCCAGTAAGTCTGGTGTTCTCAAACTAAGAAAGCATTGGAAAAACAAACTCACAAATAAATAAATGAAAGCTTGATGTCTCTAGAGTACCAATTGTGCAGTGCCCAGGAGTTAAGAATAGTCAAGTTCTTTAGCAGGATTAATTTCAATATTTCTAATTATAGTTTACTTTCATGGTATTATTTGTAGAGATTCAGGTACTTGCATCCAATGAAAACGTAACTGCATTTTATACATGAGACAATGAGGAGACTGAAGACAGCGGTATTTTTCATGGATGTAGACTGTGATGTCTAAGGTGATGAGTGTCCAGAATGACACTCTAAAAACTGTGATAAAAACTTATAGTAAGAAAATGCCTCTCGTACTTAAACGATCAAAGAATTTATCATTTATGGAAAAATGCACTTTTGACCTCATACTCACAAGCCTATATTGTCCTCAAACTCATGGCAAGGCATAAAAGGCTGGACAAATCCAAAAGCCTATCTGAACCAAATGATTCATTTCAGTCATAGAGCAAGTCCAGTAAATTATACTAAATGCAGAACAAGACAGCAGAAGAAAACGGAGATAGCTTAGGAAAGTGACGCCTATTTTAGAAGGCAAAATGGTCTTAAACTTGTTAACAAACCTTGGAGAAAATCTGTAACCATACTGTGTAGGTTGGCTAGATTATTCCAGTGAAGGGTTGTGGTGGGTTGATGCTGGCTGGATGCTAGGTGCCCACCAAAGCCTCTCTATCACTCCCCCTCCTCAGCAGGGCAGGGGAGAGAAAATATAATGAAAGGCTCGTGGGTCGAGATAAGGACAGGGAGACCACTCGGCAATTACCATCATGAGCAAAACAGACTCAACTTGGGGAAATTAGCTTAATTTATTGCCAATCAAAATCAGAGTAGGGTAATAAGAAAATAAAAACTAAATCTTAAAACACCTTCCCCCCACCCCTCCCTTCTTCCTGGACTCAACTTCACTCCCGAATTCTCTACCTCCTCCCCGCCAGCAGCGCAGGAATGGGTGTTGCAGTCAGTTCATCACACATTGTTTCTGCTCTTCCTTCCTCCTCAGGGGGAGGACTCCTCACACTCTTCCCCTGCTCGAGCATGAGATCCCTCCCACGGGAGACAGTCCTCCACGAACTTCTCCAATGTGGGTCCTTCCCACAGGCTAGAGTTCTTCACAAACTACTCCAGCGTGGGTCCCTTCCACAGGGCACAGTCCTTCAGGAAGGCTGCTCCAGTGTGGGTCTCCTGTGGGGTCACAAGTCCTGCCAGCAAACCTGCTCCAGCATCTGCTCCTCTGTCCATGGGGTCACAGGCCCTGCCAGGAGCCTGCTGCAGCGCGGGCTTCCCATGGGGTCACAGTCTCCTTTGGACACATCCACCTGCTCCGGCGTGGGGTCCTCCATGGGCTGCAGGTGGATATCTGCTCCATTGTTAATCTCTGTGGGCTGCAGGAGGACAATCTGCCTTGGTTGGACAACTGTGGTCTTCACCACAGGCTGCAGGGGAATCTCTGCTGCAGCGCCTGGAGCACCTCCTCCCCTCCTTCTTCACTGACCTTGGTGTCTGCAGGGTTGTTTTTCTCACATGTTCTCACTCCTCTCTCATCTGGCTGCAGCTGCTGTTGCGCAGCAATTTTTCCCCATCTTAAATATGTTATCCAGAGGCACTGCCACCATCGCTGATGGGCTCGGCCTTGGCCAGCAGTGGGTCCATCTTGGAGCCAGCTGGCATTGGCTCTGTCGGAAACAGGGGAAGCTTCTAGCAGCTTCTCACAGAAGCCACCCCTGTAGCCCCCCTGCTACCAAAACCTTGCCACGCAAACCCAATACAAGGATTTCCTCTTAGATCTTTTTATTTAAAGGAAGGACAGAAACAGTTACATCTAAACAATTCATTTTTTTTCCATGGCTGGTTTGATTTTCTTAACTGACCTTGTTTAGATTCTTCAGCAGGATCATATGAGCATCAGTCCCAACACAAACAAGGCCGATGAGAACATGGCTACAGATAGAAATACGGAGCATTGCGGCAGAATGGCTTAAACTTTCCTAGAGAAAACCACTTCACCTGCTTGTGTATGGAAAAACAAATCCTCATCTATGTTTTCAGGATTTGCTTAACCTCTTAGACCTGTGGTATTGGGTCTTAAATCCAAGAATACTTCAATTGACTCTGGGAGTTTAGACTTGCTATGAAAGAAATTTGTAAATATTAGCTAGTTTTTAAGGAAAAGTGCTGGTAAATATCACTCAAAGGCATGAGCACTGAAGAACTGGGTAGGAAATCATTATCTTAGCCTGTGGTGACTCCACATCAAGCCCAAACTGAGACTTCTGAAGGATTTTTATGGAAAAAGTAGAGAGCGTCTCCTCAGAAAAAGCAGTAGCTAAGTGTCACTCCCCTGGGATATGAGTTGCAAGTTTGAGTCCTTCTTTCCAAATGAATCAGAGCAAAGATCTGATGTCTGCTTTTTCATACTGCCAGTGCATGGCTGTCTGTTGGCAATGACAGGATTGCTTTTTTTCTAGTTTCAACAGAAATTAAATGCTGAATAAGACAAATCTTTCCTGATTAAAAAAAAAACCCAAAAGCACCAGGTACATTCATGTGGGAAGTTCCCTTCCAATGCCTCAGCATTTTCTACTAAAAAACTCTCTTTTTCTAGTATAATTTTTATAAGCTCTGTCAATTAGTTCCTGGGGGGTTTTGGACCAATAAAATTTGTCATAGTACATTATAAAGGTCTTCCTTAATAAGAATATCCTTAACTTAAAAAAAAGCCTAGAGTTCATGATAAAAGATACTTCAACTATAGCTTATTACATGAAAGTAAAACCAGTCATGACTCCAGTTTTTCTACATCTGCAAACTAAACGATTACATGGGCTCAATGTTACCATTAACTTTTGGCTTTTACTAAGCAAATCTGTCTGGTCTCTAGTTCTTTCTGCATTTCTAGGTTATAGCCAGTCTTTCTTGATTCCTGAGCTTTGTGACAGTGTTGTACTGTGTATTGTTTGTCCTCTATTGTATCTAGAAATTGATTTTCTGCAATGTAAATTTTCTCATGTTTCACACCCCCAAGAAACTTAGCAGGCTCAGAGGAGCTTACAGTGGCAACTGTTTTAGAATATGTTTTTATTGCAGTTTTTGCCGATTTAAAATATAGGGCCTATGGTACAAGGTCCAAGGTGATTCAAGGGAAAAATTTTCAGGCAGTCTCAAGTGTTTTCCAAGCTAGTGGCCAACCTGCCCCAGTATATGGGAAAGTTTTAAACATAGGCTGAGACACCTTTCACCTTGATCTCTGACACAAGAAGAAAATGGGAAAGGGTTTGGCTGTCAGCTGCTGAGGAATGTAAATGAAGTTTGTTGCTTTATTATTAATTTGATTGATATACCCTAGGTAAAAGCACTCTGGAGCACTCCTGTTAGGTAGTGATATTGGGTGAAATAGCTGTTTTGCATCTCCCCAGTTATCATTATGTTAATTAAGTTAATAAAGTTACAGCCTCTAGTGGTAATCATATTCCTATGTGTGCATCTTATTTGCCTGAGGTGTTTGAATCAACACACTGGTCTTATCAAGTCTGACAAAATACATATTTTGTTACGTAATTACCAGTTTAAAAGAAAGTTTTTGGGGTTTGGGATGTATTCAGTTGCTGGTACATTGAAACTTATTCATTTTTAGGAAATATACCAAAGGGATATGTACTTAACTTTCAAAGTACAACTGCAGTCCCCACATACAAACCCACGTTACATCAATGAGGACTTTTTACTGAGCCCAGGGTAGTGTAGACAATCATATTTCTTTTTAAACAGTATTTTATAGGTCATTACCTCAAATGGATTCACCTCTACCTATTTAAATTAGATTTTCTTTTGCTCTAAATTGGTGAGAGTTTGCCAAATATCCTAAAATTTCTCATCTCCACACAGTTTTCAGAACAAGTTTTGACTGTATAATTAAGAGGGGTTTTTTTCTGACCTTGCTCTGAATAAGGGTAGTGCGATTGGATTCGAAATTAAAATGCAAGTGAGAGGAAAAAATTCACTTAAAACTGAGGCAAAGAAACACTTCTTATAATTCCTATCATTTAACAGTTTTGAATTAGCCTATGGAATCCAAAAGGCATTATTGAAACCTAAGAATAAGCCAGTTTCGTCACAGTTTGAGCTGTTACAGTTTGAAAAAATTTATATTGACATAGAAACATACGTATAAAAGAAACAGAAACCTTTTTATTTAGACATAAAACAATTTTTTAGGACATCTGAAAGAAAAGACTTGATGAGCAGGTTAATCCAAATTAGTTCTACAGTGTTCCTCACCCAACCCTCTGAGGCATCCAATTCCAGCCATAGGCTGAGACAGGCTGTAAAGTACATGTCTCTTTGCTTCTACCAAGGAATATCATTATATTGGACCAACAAGATTAAAAGCATTATAGAATCATTTAGGTTGGAAAAGACCTTTAAGATCATCGAGTCCAACCATTAACCTAACACTGCCAAGTCCACCACTAAACCATGTCTCTAAGCACCACATCTACATGTCTTTTGAATACCTCCAGGGATGGTGACTCAACCACTTCCCCGGGCAGCATCTTAATCCTTCTAAAGATTACTTCCTTATTTGTTTCTTCACCTCACTGCAGACATTCAGTCTATATGTGAATTAGAATCATAGAATCATAGAATCATTAAGGTTGGAAAAGACCTCCAAGATCATCAAGTCCAACTGTCAACCCAACACCACAATGCCTCCTAAACCAGGCCCTGGAGTGCCACGTCTACACATTTTTTGAACACCTCCAGGGATGGTGACTCCACCACCTCTCTGGGCAGCCTGTTCCAATGCAGAAGATGGCAACCAGCAGACTGGCAAGATACACTCAATGCAACATTAATCTGTAGGCTTGCACTCCCTTATGGAAGGCCACACAGGCCTTTTAGTGTGGAAGAGACAACAGAAAAATCAAAGTGGAGGTTTGGGGCAGAATAAGGGACTGGATGCTCGTTTGAGGATATGGGCCATACAGGGGTTGAATTCAGACTTACCCTTTGGGTCTAGAACTGATTTGGCAGTTTTGGGAAAGAATGTGGAAAGCGGATCATCGGTGAAAGGGAAATCACTTAAATAAGTTGTGCAGAGTATTAAGTGTTAAGTATTTCATACCAGGAATGGAAAGTCAAAATTCAGAAACCAAAAGGCAAACACACAAAAAGTGTATTCATTAAAAACAAATACACTCATTATTTTGGAACTAAACTCAAAAGATAACTGACTCATGAATCTCTGGTTTGGAAACCTAGTCTAGTTTGGGGTTTTTTTCCAAAATATCCATTAGAATTTCCATGGTGACATTCAGTGAAGCTCTTCCGTGTTCATATGTGAACCACTGAACGTAACAGAACAATGAGTTGATAGGCTCTCAGTTGCAATGAGACCATGACTGTGCTATCCACACTGTTATGAATAAAAGCCTTTCTCACTATGGAAACCAGTAAAGTAAGCAGAAAGCTTACTTTGTTTAAAATACTTTGGGTTCTAACAATAAACTTCAGACCTGATCTGAGATCTGCTAAGGTCAATGGAACAGCTGCCAACAGTTAGGGTGGGCTTTTGATCAGGTTTATATGCATTTTTTTTCTGAAAGAGAAATTATATCATATTTTCCTCTGAAATGAGTTCATTGAAGATAATAGTTACACTACACTTGATGATGTACTGAAAACTTTGGCAATGGTTTTTCCCAGCCTTTTTTCTCCATTCTGCAACTGCAGCCAGTTGTGGTTTAACTATATTCTAAAATTTAAAGATTTAGCTAAACTCCTATATCATCCAAATTTTGTCCTGTAATTTCATTCTCAAAACAAATCTGTCATACTCTAATGTATGATTATTTGATCAGACTGGGTCTGTTTAATTTCAACCAGCAATGCTAACATGTCAGGAAAGATTAACTCAGTCTAACCCATTTTCAAAACTGTCACTGACTCGTAAGTTCTTTGTTGGGTTGACACAAAGTGCATGTAGTCAATGGGCATCTTCACTTGAATGGCAGCTGGGGCAGACACCGAGTGCATAGTGATGGTGTCAGCAGTTCCATAGTGTGCAGTCTGTTCCAATTTTTCTGTAAATGCCTCTTCCTGCATCTGATTCACCTAAAAGCCTCAGATATCAGTAAACAAAACAAATGTTTATGATAGCCTGTTTGTATAGTCATAATTTCAAATAACTCATCAAGGATACCAATTTACAGATGTTCTCATCCTCCTTCGATTTAGAGAACATAATTATGGTACGACTGTGATGTTTGGGTTTAGCTTTCACTTTGGTTTTTCTTTGGTTTGAGGATTTTGAGGGGAGTTCTTTTTCCAGTTGCCTCTAGTTCAGCCAAATTAGCAATGCTAGTTCTAGAACAAATCACAAAGTTTTGGTATTGATTTCACAGACACCTTAAACAAGATTTTGAAAAGGAAAACCTATTAGGAAACTTAATCATTTGTAGTAAAATTATGTTAGCTACTACTTGGCAAGATTGCTTTAGAACTAAGGCTTTGAAGCCTGTCACAGGTCTTAAAAATAAAATTGCTTGAGTAGTTGAGGAGAACTGTATTAAAATGCAAATTTCCAGCTGTTAATATTTCTTCAAAAACCAATAATCCCTCAAGGCCACCAATATGTCAAATACTTAATGGAAAAATATCCCTTAGGCAGAATGGCCTTTCTAAGTTGACTTTTGATTAAACTTAAAATACTATATAGCAAAAAAACTTAAAATCAAAAAGAGAATATAAATATAGTACTAGATTAAAATGTCATAGAGAATGCAATTGGAGAGGCAAATTTAAGGTCACTAATTTTTAAGTAATTTTCTACCCTTTTTGAGGATTAGCCAAGGAAATAATTGTTAATATAAGGTATACCCTATAGCACACACCTACAAATGGGCCTCGGAGGAACAGAAACTAATACTTTTTCGAAGTAATACAGATGTAAACATAAAGTTGGGATATAGTTGGCGTATACAGCACAGAAGTCAAAGTGTCCACTGCCGAACACTTCTGTTTCTATTCTGTTGTAGAAAATCTGGAACTTGAGGCTCAAAATTATCAAGTGAGAATACAACAGATATTAATTTCCCTGGCTACTGAATTCCAGGACTCTATGTGTCTCTGTCAAACACAGGAGTCAGATTTCCTTTGAAAAAGAATGACTGAATCAAAAGTCTAACCCTGTTCCCACAGAAAGCAGTGACAAAATTTGAATGTAAGGAGGACTGAGATCTCAGTTTGCTGAAGTTGAGGTACACTGTGCCTGAGTACATCAAAATTTTGAGGAAATGAAATTGTCATTTAAACATCAAATCAATCCCAGAACCAATAGCTGCTAGCATCTTGAATTACATAATTCCTAAGTGTTGTCCTATGAAACAGACTTATGGAAAAGAAATCACAAAATAGCTCTTTACTGATGAGCATACTCTATGACACCTGTGGTGCTGTAATATCACCATTTACAACAGAAACTTTGTGGCAGCAAGGTAAGAGAGCATGACAGATCCACACCGTTTGTAGTGTCAATGAGTAAAGAGAATTTTTAGTAGCAAGAAAAGGCAGCTCCAGGTGCCTGAAGTATAATCCAGTCTCAGTTCATCTCTAATGTACTGCACATTTGTTTTTGAATAGGAATTAGACAAGTGTTTTGGTCAGATAAGAAAATCTTATGTGATCATGAGGAAACAGCAGCTGGATTCTCAGCTGGTGTGAAGCAGAATAGTACTACTGATATATCTTGAAGATAAGAAGATCTACATCAGTTAAGGACATGACATTGCATTTGATCTTCAAAAGATGTGGTATGATGTTCTTAGTCTGTAATATAATGCCAAAGAACATGTTTTCAGTACTAAGGCTATCTTATAGTCCTTCAAAATAAAATAATCTGTATAGCTTCATTTTAACTTTTGAGGCTTCAATCACCAATGCGTTACTGTGGCGAATGTGAACCATCTAACAGCAATGAAAAACCCTGGGGAAAAAAAGTATAAGGCAGGAGCAATATCAAGCCCCTGTTTTTAAATAGGAGTGGTAGAATCTGTAGTTTGTACAGACAGAGAAAAATTTCAAACAGACATTTCTTTTCTTTTGCAAAGAAATCTGTAGAGAAAATTAAAGTTACTGGTGATGTTCTACCTGAAATTTTAAAAAGAATGGGTTTGTTTCAGCATTAAAACATTCTAGAGTCTATCAACATACTCCAGAACCACAGGACTCAGGCACAGATACACCTGGGTGAAATCTGGGTTTCACAGAAATTTAGGATGAGTTTTTTCTGATATCTTTAGCTTCTGATTCTCAGCTGTTCCTTATTAATTAGCAGATTGCAGGTTCAAAAAGAGATGTTAACACCTAAGCAGGACATACAGCAATTTACATATCCAAGTCCAGTCTCTATGTGCATCTGCATATTCGAAACTAGAGCTCCCTAAAATGGTTGAGGGAGAGAAGGAGGAAGGGGATGAAGAAGTTATAACAGGAAGTGTGAAAAAAGGGTAAGATATAAGCACTTATCTTTACAAGAGTGCTCCAGGGTATGTGTATCAAATCAGTAGGGACTCTAGTTCTTAGCAGCCCTGATCCATAACCTTCCTGAAGAGTTACAGAGGTACCCTGAATTCTGTATTCCTCCCAACCAGTTCTTGGCAGCTAACAAAGCTAACTGCCCTAGATCTCATCTGAAGGTGTCTGATCATCTTCCCATATAACCTAAGTCCCTGATACAGGATTTTGGATTTTAAACTCTGAGTTTAAAGAATACAGTGTATTTTCTCTCAGTAGCTAATAATCTAATCTAGTTACCTTGAAAGACACCTCAAAAAAAGCACCCATCCTTTTGAAACTCCAAGGATTTAGTTTCTGGTGAGCACCTAGAGCAAATAAAGTAGAATCCGACAAGGACACTCCATGTGATCAGCAGGTTTCCAGTTTGCTGAGTGCCATGTTCTTTTCTGTAAAAAGAAATTGAAGTCTAAAGAAACAAGAAATTATATTTCAATTTTCTGATGTGCTTTTAAAAACTACTGTTTTTTCAGTCACAAAGAGGTCACTTACTAGGTGTTGAGGACACCACATTAAAGGCAATGACCAGTCTTGATTATGATCAGTGATCCCATTCAAATCCTGGCTATGACCAATGATCAAAATGTACTTGCTGACATAGTGTGTCACAGCAGCATTTCTCAGAGCATCAAAATAGCTATACAAAGAGTTTCATTCACACCAGCATTTAAATGGCTTTTTACTTTGTTATCTAGTTATAGCATCAGATGGCCTTGTTATACTGTAGGTAATTTTTTTAGTATTCGCACAGCAATGGAATCAGGAAGGTATTATGCAATGGTTTACATTTAGACATGTGGTATTTTTAACTACAAATTTCAAAAGAGCCTTATCTTAAATAGTTGAGAAACAATTAAAGTTTCCATAAGAGAAAGAACACGAATAAGTTAAAAGTAATGAGTTTCTGTAAAACATATCCCAACAATCAGTGTCGTCTAGAATTTAAATCCTTTGGCATTCTCATAAAGATTGCTTAAACTAAGAATTTTATTATGTTGTAAAATGAGGTTTTATCATCAAAGAAAAGCAAAAGTAAGAAAGAAAAAGCCTGGTAAGTGACTTGGATTTAGGACCCAGTAATAATACTTATTCTGAATGTCCCCCTTGAATTATTGTAAGTAATGGGATTTTTTCTTGTTTGGTCTGTTGAGTCACTGTCATTTTATTGGGTGGGTAAGATTATACTTATCTGTGAGATCAACTGGTATCTCAAAAGATGAATTATTTTCTTTGGTAAGAGCTTATGATTTGCTTGTCTTTTGAACAAAGTGGTAAATAGATTTATAACCTGTCATTTCCAGCTATGGTGGTTTGACCTTGGCCAGATGCCAGATACCCACCCAGCCGCTCTCTCATTCCCCCTCCTCTCAAATGTCCTCTGCTGGAGGAGAAAAAAAGATGAAGAAAGCTTGCAGGTTGAGATAAAGATAGTGACATCATTTACCAATTACGATCATGGGCAAAACAGACTTTGGGGAAATTAATTTAATTTTTTGACAATTGAAACAGATTTGAATGGTGGGAAATAAAGACAAAATTAAAACAACACCTTCCTTCCATCCCTCTTTTTCCCAGGCTCAACTTCACTCCTTCATTCCTGACTTCTCTACTTCCTTCCTGCCCCAAGCTGTGCAGGGGGATGAGGAATGGGGAGGGGGCGCTACGGTCAGTCCATAGCAGTTCCTCTTTGCTGCTCCTTCCTTTTCCCCTGCTCCAGTGTGAGGCCTCTCCATGGGTTACAGTCCTTCAGGCTAAACCTGCTCCAGCATGGGCTCTCCATGGACCACACTTCCTTCAGGAAATATCCACATACTCCACTGTGGAGTCCTCCATGCAGTGTTGGTATCTGCTTCAGCATGGTCCTCTCATGGGCTGCAGGAAAATACCTGCTCAACCTTGGTCTCTTCCACAGGCTGCAGAAGAATCTCTGCTCTGGCCCTGGAGCATCTCCTCCCCCTCCTTCTCTGACCCTCGTGTTCATACTGCTGCTTCTCACTGTTTTTCCTCACTCCTATTTGTCTGGCATTTTTGCCCTTCCTTTAAATACGTTTTCACAGAGGCTCCACCAGCTTTGATGATGGGCTCAACTGTGTCCTGTGGTAGATCCACGGAGGAGATGGCTGGAACTGGCTGTGTCCAACATGGGGCAATCCCTGGCCTCCTCCCACAGAGGCCACCCCTGCAACCACACCACCCACCATCAGATACTTCTGATAAATATTTTATGCAAAGTAAAAATCATAATAATCAAAGTTCATATATATTTTCCTAAAACAGAGCTAAGTTATTTAGAAAAGTAAATCAGGAAAGGATTTCTAACACGTGTTTAAAATCTGTAGAAATATATGCACATTTAGTAAAAACTTTCTTGAATAACAAAGTAGTATCTTCCCTAACATTTTCTTTTTTTCATTGATGGCAGGAAGTACGAGTCTTTTAGCTTTCCCTTATTTAGGCTGCAGATCTCAATAAATTGGCAGTGAAAGACTGCCCAATCATGCTTATATACCATGATATTCACGTTCTTTAAGTATCGTGTGTAAAACCGAGTGTCCCTTCAAGTCAGTAAGCACATAAGCAAGAGTTTAATAACACAAATTCAAAAAAAATAAATTTCAAGTATTTTATTGATAAATACTTTTGCATCTCTATTAAGATTTACTTCCTATAGCAGTTTTACATAAACATGCAACAGCAAGCAGCAACTTCTTGCTGTTAATGAAAATTGAGGCAATGGTATTGGATGGATGAGGTGACAAAGGGTTATATCAACCATAAACAGAAGTGTCAGAAGAAATCTGATTCATTTTCAACTTGTTGGTAAATGAATAAGGCCTCTTCATTCAATTTGCAGCTAAAGCAGTGGCTGTAAAACTGCAATGTTGTAGGCAGACACTCTGTATATGCATTTTACATAAGTATGTGAGCAATGTGACACCAAACGGGCAAAGGTGTGTGGTGGAATGTAGGAGGGATCCAGGTAACAAAAAATTGTAAGAACAAAATAAGCACAAGGGACTGTAAATAGGCAGGGTATAATGCCAAACACACAAGAAGGATACTCACAGCTAATTTACGAAACAATTGTTACAGACTAGCAGTTGTATAGATGCAGTGATAATAACTAATAATTTGTAAGAACTAACCATTGGCATAAAATGTGTGTGGTTTAATGAATGAAGTTGGTAATGTTTTGTTTTAAAGCCCAGAACTGTTCTGTTTTGTCAGTATCCTAAGCACTCCCATCATATCAATCTCCAATTCCCTAAATTATATCCGTATCTACATGTAGGTATCTTTGCTTGTAATAAACTTCATTAAATTTCTCCATCAGCATGTTTTAACATTAAAATTTTAAAATTTTAACATCCAGCCATTTCCAAAATGCCAAAGAATCACCTAGGCATCACTGTACAAACTCATAACAAGTCTGCTGAAATATAGGGAAAAAGGAAAACCAACATTACTTCAAAAGTGTCTCCTTAACCCCCTTGTTGAGAGCATCGTTCAAGCTAAGCTAATCTACCAAGTCAGCAAAGGCAGCAAAAGGAACTTAAACAAGGGATGTTTTTTTGCTCTCTTTACCCTAACATGGTGCTGTCACCTGCACTACCAAATCCTGGTCCCCCAGTGGGAGAGAAACTAGAGATACCCAGTCCCCTCAGTGTTCCTCTGTACTGGAAGAAGCAGTGTAGCTTGGAGAGGAGAAAAGAAAATTCAGACATACAGAATTGCACATAAAACCACCAAGTATGAAAAGTCTGAGGTGTGAGGCAGGCAGTAGGAGATCTCTTTTAGGAAGGATGGTGTGATAAAGGCATGGTTGTCAGCATTTGTCCATTCAGATCTCTCTGCTGCTAACGGAAGGACTCATTTTCAGAGGGCTCCCTGACAAGTGTCTTCAAGAGCTGGTTGTGACAGAAAATTCCTCAGTTCCACCAATCCACCTTCAATTTCCATGATCACTTGGCAGTTTCTGATGATGACCGAGATTGCCTGCATCCCACATTCACAGTCTGGGGCAAGGAGTCAGGGTGCAGTCTCCGGTGATCAAAAAGTCTCTTCATTTGGACTCCATAGAAAATATTCCATAGAAAACACTCCATAGAAAACACATACAATGCACTCCCAATGTCTTCTTGGTATAGTCAGCCCTCTCTGGGAAAAAAAACAAACAACAGAATGAGCATCTAACTAATGTAACAAGTTTTGGTCTATGGGCAGGACAGGAATCCTGATACAACCTGGATCTTGGGACTTATCTGCTGTAGGAGGTGTATCAGCTGTACATCACTTCATGAAGCAATCACAATAGGAAAGGCTGTGTCTCTTCTTTACTATTATCCCAAAATATGATGCATAGGTTAATCTTATGTGTTGTTGGGAAGAAATAAATTGGCAGTGTAAGAATATATTTCTACAGTATGTAACACATTATGTAGAGAAATTTTTATGTAAGAAAATTCTGTGACCTTAATTTTCCTTTTAAAATACCTTACATTTTGATTTGCTGTTCATTCAAGTGACTGAAAGTTTCTTCTGAGAGCAGTTTTTAATAGGAAAAAAAAAGTGTGAAAAAAGAAGAAAAAGAAAGCTAATGAATATGATGTTTTGTATGCTGTCAGCCATTTAAGGCTTATGCTGCCACAACTCCAGTTAGCTGGGCACAGCAGTAGTTATGAGGAGTAATGAGTTTGCCAGACATTTTTAAATTCTCTCCTGCTGTGTGCTGTCAATTGAAGAAGAAGGAGACAGTGATGGCCAACAATTTAAACACAATGAATTGACCATAACTGGCACCCAAAGAACAATAAAGCAAAGACAAATGGCAGGATCTGGCCAACTACCTTGTAAGTTCCCTGAATATGACAAGGATTGTTGCATTTTAAGTTTCGCTTGAAAAGCAAAGTGCAGCTACAGATTCAGTAGCCAGCAAACATTTCATTAGAAATAACCATATTCTATTGGAAAAGCAAGGTAATTCATGACAGAATGATAAATATTTAAGATGGTTACACATTTTTTAATTTTTTCTGTTGCCTAATTTAAAGTAGGGAGTTATTTCTTGATAATTTTGAGTAGCAGTAATAGATAAGAAAAAGACACATGCCAAATATATTTCTCCAGTTTTAGTGACACTCCTGTGAGAGACCAGATATTATTCTTCTGCATTTATTCCCTCAGAAAGACTGAAATCCAGATTTTTAAAAAACAAAGTAGATCTTCATAGCTACCACCATGATGCACATTTAGGGTATTCATTATTTTCTGGTAAAAGAGGGATTGGACATCAGATTTTCCACTCCAAAAGAATAAGCCCCCACCATTTGAAGTTAATTAGATCAGCTCTATATGAAAAATTTATCCTGCTATAACTTTATTTTCAAAGTAATATTTTAGTGTTGCCAAAAAAGAAAGAAAACCCCTCACAACAATTTTTTTTTTCTTCTTTTCCAGTGGGTAAGATTAAATATAATGTTTCAGCATTATGGAATTGAGCCAAATTGACTACACTTGAGTTCAGTTCTACTATTTAGCAGGAGCAAGTGAGCCTGGAGAGCGCTATGAAGCTGTTGCTTATTCAGAGTATCAGCTAGAGGACTCATCAATGGGGAGGATTTATCTCCCCCTAACAAGAAACCCAAACCTTAGTTTCTTAGGCTGAGCTGGTCACCCCAAGATCCTGCTATAGTCAGTGGAGATAAAAAAGACACCTCTAGACAATCATTTATCTCCCTAAAGTGGGCATGGATGGATCAGAATAATTGTGAGTACCTATTTTTGTTTATATTTGTTATGAAGGGAGTCTCAAGTGTTTAATTCTGACTTAAACATCCAGTTTTTAGACATCTAAACTTTGTGCAAATACTTTTTTTTGCCATTAATGTAGCTCATTTGAGTATTTTTCTATAAATACTCTATTTCACTTCATTTGAGATAAAAAGGCAAGGAGTTTATCCCTAATATCCAATTCTGCACGATTTCAACAGCCCCCATTTTCAAACAGCAGAACCATGACTAAATATATACAATTTGTATCTTGTTATATCAGTTAAGTTATGCCGTACAAGCAAATGTAATATTGATCATGCTTGACAATGCACCTCTGTTTATCTGCGATACGAGAAACAACAACTTTCTAGTTTCTTTGGAGACTACAGTGGTGAGTTGTTGCAAGGCATATCTGGACAACGGGAAGTCCACAGTATTATGAGCTGATCTTCTAGTAGCCCCCTGGGAGCCACTGGAATTCATCAGAACAATACTGCTAGGAGAGTTTTTAGTTCACAGATCGCTAGCTTGATTGAATATGTATCTTAAATGCCTAACTATTCTCTTTTTATTTTTAAATATTAAAATAAGATGGAACAGATTTATTTCAAACTAAGAAAACAAGAATTGGGCGTGTTAAGCTCAGAGCTTCATCTGCTCTGTCTTCATGAGGCTTCCTTTCTGTAGAAGAGTCATGCAAAGAAGCCTCTGGGCTGCATGGATAACATACAAAGCTGTGCCAGATTTGCTTAAGAAAAGTAGTGCTGGATCACAGGGTTCAAATGTCTATGTCCAACAGAAGCACAGAGTCAATGTAAGGGCTAAAACCTTCCTTTCCACATCCATTGGATGTAACTGTACTCCCACTTTGGTCATACAAAAAATATGGTTTTGTCACATCACTTGGCAGACATACAACTTAGTGTCACATCACATAACAGGGTGAGCTTGTATCACACAAGCAGCAGTACATGTTGTGCTTGTGTGTACAGGAAGGAGGGAACTGTAGTTGTGTATTGGCCACATGTAAACTCCTAGTGTTACAGCACTGAAGCAAATGCTGGCATCTGACTTTCCCAAATAATTCCCTGCCTGCTTAACACACTGTCTAAGCACCACAGAAGGACTGCAGCTTTTACCACTAGATAAGGAGGGCAGCTTACAGCAAGAATAGCAATAGGCTTAGGTGACATAATCCACAGCCATGGCTGTAGCATAGACAGACTTTTGTGAACTGCATATAAACTTATCCTGGACTCACAGAGTGTTCTTGCTATTCAAAACGATTTCAAAAAATGCTTCTACATGTAGCACTGTCACCCACTGTCATGTCTGAACTATATCATCTTTTCTGCTGCATTACTATTTTTCATTCAGGATTCCTGGTATAGTTCCTGCTCCTTGAATGGACAACAGAAGAGTTTAAGCAGGGGACTTACAAATGAAAAACAGAAAAGACTAATGCTCCTCAGATATAAAAGGGAATATTCCTGTTGAAATTTCTCCCTAGCTTTTAGATTTAGCAATCTTTTCATGGGGAAAACAATGACTTTTTAAATACTAACACATAATTAACACAGTAAGAGGAAACAGACTTACCACAATCATTCACAAAAATATTCCAAACCTTTTTTTCATGCAAAAGGGAATGCTCTATTTTACAGCTTTCTTTTATCACTCAGAGAATAGCATCTCTTATAAAACAGGGTATTTCCAGCAGTTGTAAGCAACCTGTATACTTTGTACTTAAGCACAACTGAGCCCTTGAAGAAATAATTTTCTCTTTTTAGAACAATATGAAAGAAACACTGGGTGTTAGAAGGAGGCATTACCTTAATGCTCCAGTTTTTGAAAGCAAACATTTAAGAGGTTAATCAAATTTTCAACTCATTAAGAATGCTATAGTTAAATAAATTTAATGTCCATACCCACATAGATGTGAGTGCTATGATAAACTCACATTGGGTGACTAGAACGGCCAGGAGCTGCTTTAATCCTGGCTGGGGACTCAGCCACTGTTCTGACATTGATTTTGATCATATTTTGAAGACTGTAAAGCTTTGGGTAGTTATCGCTTTCCACAACTGCCGGTGTAGGACAGATGTTTTAAGACTGAATAGGAAAGCAGCATGATCTATGTGCTTAGATGTGTAACCAGACACAACTCATTTGTTGTCTGTGTTGCCATGGTCTGTCCAGATTATAACATCTTCAGGGAAATTCTTCTAACTACATATAAATGCAAAAATGAATTCTGGATTGACACACTTTTGGTGAGTGGCTAAATGTTAGAGCTTATTGACTGTATACTCAGAGGTCTAATTACACACATCTAATCTGAATCCTTAGTCAGTTTCATCCATGAGAATATTTTGCTATGGTACTGAAATGTCTCCACACAATAAAAAGTATTTATTAAAAATCTGTCTAAAATTCAATATCAATAATTTTATTGTCTGGACCAAGCTACCACCCTCCACTCTAAGGCAGACATAAATGCAGATTTCTGAAAGATGTAC
>WAAD01023240.1:934-32078 GCA_013389945.1 Fregata magnificens
AAGGAAGTCAACAGAGGATAACAGAACTCTGAAATGAATGTATCCTCTATTAAAAATATGACTAAGGCATTTACAGTTTCAACAAATTGAAATTCATCACACACAACATCATAACTTTAACATGGTTTTATTGGTTTTCCTGCTGGCATGGCTGTTGATGATAACCATGGCCATTTATACTTACAAACACACTTTCTTTCACTGAGTGCCCTAAACATGCTACAAAGAACAATGAAGATGTCCTCCTGATTTAGGAAAGAATCTTTCCAATTTTTGACACACACTTCATTAGAAGAATTGAATCCCAATCCAGACAGCTGGCCTTCCTCCACTAGCTTACAGAAATAAATAAATAGGATCTCTAAGGAATGAATGACTGTAAAATGAATCTATATGCATATTTTTGCAGACAAACATTGAGCAAAACTGAGACTCAAGCTAACAGAAATGAAGAAAAATACATGGGCATACGACTTCTGAAGCCAACTGGCATAGCCAATTAAATAAATAAGAGACCATTAAAGAGCCATGACAACTGTGGTTTTGGCAGAAGCTCCAGTTCTCATGGAATATACAAAACAACATTTTAACTAAAGAGTCTGTTGGGAAAACTCAACTTCCAAAAAGGATCAAAATCTCCTTCTGCTGGGAAGATGAAATCTGCAACTACTAAAATAATTTCAAATGTTAAGGTTGAAAAGAACTATGATTTTAGTAATGCCTTAATTAGTTTAATTATAGATAAGCTAGAATTTTGGCTCCATATATTTAGGAAAGTTATCTCCTGTTTTTGTCAGCTACTTAGAGATGACATAAGTCAAAATATAGTTTAAAAAAGAAGAAAAGCAAATGAATAGAAACAAATTAATTATTAAAATTAATGAAATGATGCAATGGAAAGAGAAACTGCTAAGGTAACAGAAAGGTAATAATGCTCAAATATAAAAACCTAACTGCCTCTTATATGGCACATTCTTACATACATGACTTTCTTTGTCTCCTGCAGAGGAAGAAACACCTTTCTTGCTACTGTTGCATCATCTGCCAATCTATCCACTTTTAACATACCCCCAATTTATACTCACTGTTTAATTTGGAATAAAGAATTTTTCTTGTAATGTAAGATATACAAAAAGTTAAAGAAGATTTTCTGTTTAATTTTATGACTGGAGCTTTCCCCTATGACATTCCTATGCAGTAACAATTGGACAACCGAACTGTAAAGAACCAGAAGAGGTTTTTCTTTTTCTTTAGGAAAAATGATATAAGGGAATATCCTTAATCACATTCAAATCTTAATTATATGGGTTAGACCTGAAGTATACTTCCTGAGACCATTACCATGTTACGCATGTAGAAATAGAAAAAGGACCTGAGATTCTGGTAGACTTGTTTCAATTCAACTGTGAGAGACCCGAAAAAACATTTCTTTTACATGTGTATTTTTGTTGTTACTTTGCTTCTTTTCTGAGAATTTCTTTCTGGGAGAAGGCATGGAGGAGGGAAGGTGAAGTAAAATTAAAAAACACCAAACCCAAACCTAAAAGCCACTATAACAGGTCAGTGCTGATTTCAACTTACATTTTGATGCAACTTATTTGCCCTGGTGCCCATCCCCTCTCAAAAGCGGGGTGTGAGCTGAGGATTGCTGCCCAGAATGCCCGTGACTCAGCTTTTGAGAGATTCACTGGATCTGAACAAATATTTGAAAACACCTATCATTAACATTTGGTGGGACATTTGCATATGGAGGCCAGCAAGACTCTGACGCACCATCACAATTTCACATCGATTTCAGGAAAGAAGGGATTTCCCTTCTGGCTTTTATATTCTCAATGTTAGTTCCTCTGCAAACACAGATGGTAAGATTCATTCATATTTCTCACCATGGATTCAAGAACCAGCTAATATTTGTGAATCACCTGGAAGATGCTGTTTTTTGAAATAATTCATTGCAGTGATACTTATTACAATAGTGTGCATCACGCAGCTCGGAAAAGAGACCGTCCTCAGCAGAATACAAATAAAACTATGATATAACTTTAGATAACTGACTGCAGTGGTATTAAAAGCCTGCTGTTTCTTCAGCAGCTCCTGCAAGCAAATAGTCCTGTTTGACGGAGCAGAATAATAGTTGTGGCCGGACCCTTTAACAAGAGGCAGCATACTTTTGCGTCACATCAATCTTCAGATCCCCGTGTGCTGGAGAATCATTGCTACTGGTGCAAGATGAGCTGAGCAGTCAAGAACGATACTGAAATTATGGCTAATGCTTCTTTACAGCCACACTTTATATATAGAAATGTATATATGTATACATATATATATGTAAGATATGGCCTGTTCTAGCTCTAGCCATTTTATGTGCTGCCTCCAGCTTGCCTAGTTTTACAAACTGGACAGGTTGGGCCCACTATTATGGACAGAGTCACCCACCCACAAATGACAGCAGTTCATTACAACTTACTAAACTAAAAGCACTGAAATATAAATACCATGACAAAACCTCTTAAAAGATACATTTTTCAGATGAAAGACAGTTCTTCTTATATTTTTCAGCTTATTAGAGGTACTATTCTAAGTAAGAGTAGACACAATTTGATTTAAACTAAAAAAATCTTTTTTGATAACTGAAGGCTATGTTCCCCATGGAATACTTGGAAAATCTTTTACACGTCAGAGGCTTTGCCTTTTGACCAGCATTACACCAACCGGATCTCTGACCAAAGTGAAGTCGATATAACTCCCAGCAATCTGGTCTCCCTGGCTCCTCAAATGTCGACTGGAAGTAAGCAAGTGTTTGCAAGACGTGTTTTCCCCTAGGATGATCTCATTATACATACTGTTTGAAACACGCAGGATCTGAACATGAGAGCTCCTTATGAAATTCTTAACAAATAGCTCCCTGGAGAGATTTCATCTCCTTTCATGTTTAAGAAAAATGGAAAAATAAACAGCCTGTTTTCCCCAAAACTACTCTTTTAAAGGCATGAAGCTAATTATTTTCACATTGCTTAAACTCCACAAATGATGATATAATTTTCAGTGACTGAGCTGAGTGCATTAGCTTTCATTAATGAAATACATGTTCACACAACACTTCAAAACCAGGATTGGTTGAGTCTGTAATTGGTTGAGTCCTTTCCATACATTTTTCTTCCAGTAATACTCAAGAGTATATTGACCAAAACTGAACACAAAAAAGGTAAATTAACAGCAAACATGCGTTATTGCAGAAATATAAATGAAGTTCTGGGAAGATTCTGCAGCAATATTTGATGCTATTCACTAATAGTACTAAACTCACTGTACAACCACTGCAAATGCAACACTGCAAATGACTGAATCTGGTCAGCCTTATTCTTACGTTTGTAAAATGCATATAATAACAAATCTCTAAGATCTGGCTTTAAATGATACGTTTCCTCCTCTGATCTTATGAAAGTCCTAGTGTTAATAAAGCAACAAACAAGACATCATTTCATCCTCTACACAATGCTCTGCAACTTTCTCATAACACTAGAATTCACTATTATTTCAGATCGGATAAACCTTAGGGCCTTCTGTACTTTTCCCACACATAACCAAGAATGGGTATACTTCTCGCAAGTGATAGCACAGAAGCCTCCGTTTTATGATTTTCCTGCAGTGATATTTTCTAGGAAATGGGATGCATGGGTAAGAAATATTTTCCCCATTAGGAATATGAAGGGGGAGGGAGGAGAAAGAGAGAGATCTAACCTTTGAGGGGAAAAAATGACAAGTAAAGTAAGAAGCATTATAGCTGGAGAAAAAAAAAGGGAAGAAGAAAAAAAATCATAGAAATAAGGGAAGTAAGATGGGCAAAGGCAGAGAAGAGTAGGAATACAGAAAGAAATACTTTTTGAAAAAAGGAATGAATAGAAGCCAAAGAGAAAATATGGGTAGTATAAAAGAAAGACACATGAAAATACATAGAAGGCTGAAATCAATTGAAAAAATGATGGACAGACTAAAGTACTAAGGAGATATTTTATGCGACATTAGTACAAGAAAGGCAATTAGTCAAAAAAAAAAAAAAGAAGAATGAAAACATATCCTAGCAGTCAAACTGAAAACCAGAAACAAATAATAGGAACCTACCTATCTTAGAAGGAGAATGGTTTTGCATGAAACAAAAATTATTTGTATTTTTGCTTTTCCTATTGCATGGCCAAAATGTCAGTTTTCTGTAAATAGTATCATACATAACTGGAGTGTTGGTCATACATAAGTCTAACCCTAACAGAGAACAATACGTAATACTCTAAAAAGACTCAGGTGTGAGTGTCAATGTCCAGCAGTCTTCATACGTAGAACAGTTGGACTAGATGATTGTTGTAGGTCCCATCCAACAGAACTATTCTATTCTATTCTATTCTATTCTATTCTATTCTATTCTATTCTATTCTATTCTATTCTACAATTCTAACAAAAATGAACTCTGCCTCTCAATATGTCTCAAACTCTGCTCCCTTTTAAGTAGAAAAATTATATTACAGGGATAGATGTGCTCTTCTTCCCAGGGGTCACATCTTGGCCTTTTGTACATGATAATCCTTTAAAGTTACTTATGTCTTTTCTCCTCAGGCTGTGTTTAAAAATCTACTGGAGTGTTTTCACCTTGCACTCCGTATCTTCCAGATGACATTTAGGTGAATATGAAAAAAGACAGTAAACCATAATATTCCAATTAACTATCTGTTCTATCAGCTCTAACAACCCACTCTGACATACTGTCTCCAGGTATCCATCTTCATAGAAGATGAAACACTTTGTTTGCCAGTTACTCTGGATTTGATAAATTGAGACAATAATTTACAATGAAAAGTGAATTGTTCACAATGCTTCCTATACTCTGTGGAAAAAGAGCGTATTATCTCTGAAATGCGTGTGAACGTGTGATTTGCCCTATACATTTTTAAATGGTCTACAATGTCAAGTTGGCCCTCTGTCTAATGCTTTCGTGAATGATAACAATAAAAAATTTATCTCGGGCTTTCTCTCAGATTTGTTTGACTTTTTCACACCATAGATGTTTTCACTTTGAAAAATCTTCCTGCTTTCCCTTATTTCTTGCTGAAGTAACCATAGAATCATTTAGGTTGGAAAAGACCCTTAAGATCATCGAGTCCAACTGTAAACCTAACACTGCCAAGCCCACCACTAAACCATGTCCCTAAGCGCCACACCTACACATCTTTTAAATACCTCCAGGGATGGCGACTCAACCACTTCCCTGGGCAGCCTGTTCCAATGCTTGACAACCCTTTTGATAAAGGCATTTTTCCTAATATTCAATCTAAACCTCCCCTGGTGCAAATTGAGGCCATTTTCTTTTGTCCTATCACTTGTTACTTGGGAAAAGAGACCAACATCCACCTCACTACAACCTCCTTTCAGGTAGTTGTAGAGAGCAATAAGGTCTCCCCTCAGCCTCCTCTTCTCCAGACTAAATAATCCCGGTTCTCTCAGCCGCTCTTCATAAGACTTGTTTTCTAGACCCTTCACCAGCTTCGTTGTTCTTCTCTGGACACGCTCCAGCACCTCAGTGTCTTTCTTGTAGTGAGGGGCTCAAAACTGAACACAGTACTCGAGGTGCGGCCTCACCAGTGCCAAGTACAGGGGCACGATCACTTCCTTACTCCTGCTGGTCACACTATTCCTGATACAAGCCAGGAGGCTATAGGCCTTCTTGGCCACCTGGGCACACTGCCGGCTCATGTTCAGCTGGCTGTCGACCAACACCCCCAGGTCTTTTTCCCGCCGGGCAGCTTTCCAGCCACTCTTCCCCAAGCCTGTAGCATTGCATGGGGTTGTTGTGACCCAAATGCAGGACCTGGCACTTGGCCTTGTTAAACCTCATACAGTTGGCCTCGGCCCATCGATCCAGCCTGTGGAGATCCCTCTGCAGAGCCTTCCTACCCTCAAGCAGATCAACACTCCTGCCCAACTTGGTGTCGTCTGCAAACTTACTGAGAGTGCACTCAATAACCTTGTCCAGACCATTGATAAAAATATTAAACAGAACTGGCCCCCAATACTGAGCCCTGGGGAACACCATTTGTGACCGGCCACCAACTGGATTTAACTCCATTCACCGCAACGCTCTGGGCTCGGCCATCCAGCCAGTTTTTTATCCAGTGAAGAGCACACCTGTCCAAGCCATAAGCAGCCAGTTTCTCCAGGAGAATGCTGTGGGAAACGGTGTCAAAAGCTTTACTAAAGTCCAGGTAAACAACATCCATAGCCTTTCCCTCATCCACTAAGCGGGTTATCTTGTCATAGAAGCAGATCAGGTTAGTCAAGCGGAAGTATTTCAGCAAACCACTGGAACTTAGTTAACTATTTTGTTAGTGAAAAAAGGTGTTTTTCAATGAATCATAGCAAATTTCTTAACTCAGCCGTTGTTTTTAAAAAAGTGAAACAGATGTGATTTCTCTCATGTGGGATAAACATTTTGGGTATACTTATTTTATCTTCCAGATTTCTGTTGATCTGTTTTAATAATATTACCTGAACTCTATCCTGAGGATCTGGGAAAAAGTGGACACTAATGAACAAAGATCTAGGACTAATGATCTTTTACTTAAACCAGCACTCACTGAAAACTGCTGATATAGGAAAAAGAAAAAAATTCCTGTTAATACTTGCATGAACTGTCATAAACTGGAGATGTCATGGAGCTGTGAGGTTTCTTTTGGAGCAGCAATAAAGAAGCAATAACCTCTTACTGACTATTAGAGTTGACAGCACCATGATCTTTTTTCTGTATGTAGGACAAGAGGAAATTTGTTCATTTTTGCTGATTGCTAATGTTTGGTTTTTACAATGAAGGCAAAAGTCTTTATTAACCTCCATACTTCTACATTTTTGCAATATATTAAGATAAATACAATGACACAATTTCAAAATGTGAGGCAGTGATGGAGCAAAAAATAAAATACTGAGTAAAATCCAGCACTTAACAAAGTTAATTTAATTACATTTACCTTCATTTAATCATAACATTACTCCCCTGCTGCGGGACCTCCATCACCATATACCAGGGCACGCATGCTTACATATGCTCTCTCATGCACACTGTTCCTAAAATTCTAAGTTAAGATACATTTTGCAAAAAGTATATATATTTGAAGTCTGTGTCACAAGGTAACACAAAATAATCTAAAATTTAAGTTATATATGTAAACAAAAATCCCCCAATATTTATAACTTATATTTGATGTTCACCTTAATTTCATAATATATCTTAATATTTTTCCTGCATTAGAGCTCAATTTATAAAATCCCTTTCTGAACAGCTTTACTTGCAGTATCAAATCCTGCTAATTACCTGAATGCATGTAATGCCTTGTAATTTTATAATTGATTCTACATCTGCATATAAGGAATTTAAAACTGCTGCTCCTGAAAATTATTTTAAACAATATTAAAAGGAATGAAGCAGCAGAAGTAAACTGTCTTATGTAAATCTTTCATATACACTATAAAAATACCTGTAAAACATGGATAAGCCAGTTAAAAGAAATGATCGCATGATATATTTGGCAGCAAGAATTGCTAAATATTAATATTAAAAGGTAAATAAACTGTTAAGTATTTTAACTGTATGAGAACTTTAACCGTATGAAAAACTGGTTTACCAGATTTCTACTTGATAAAGTATTCAGAAGCACATGAAAATACAGTGTCAGATTTAACCCCTATTTTCTCATAGAGACACCATTACTGAAAGCCTGCCTCCTCTTTCATTCCTTAGTAGACCTTTGGTGCTATTCCACAGGGAAAAAACAAGCACACAGAAATAAAAAATATTTACTTAAATATAACATAAAGAAAAAGGTCATACAAAATGTACCTGTAGCACCTTCCACCTTGTGTTCAGGTCTTCCAAACAGCTGAGATTGTACTGGGAGAGTTGAATATCAGAGGGAGTGAACCGGTGAGCGAGCTCATTGACTTGATGCACCTTCTCTTTAAGGGGTACAATTTCTGCTCGATAAACCTGTGTGAATTAAATGTAAATAAAGATAAGCACTAACTTCAAAAACTATTGGCTCTGCTACCAACTGATTAGTAATGTAAAGGTATTCTATGTCACACTGAAAGGAAGGAGTGTACTGGTCATGATACAGTTAACAGCCTTTTTATATAACTTCATATAGACTTTAGGTCTCAAGGGTAAGTCCCAGCATTTCAGAAGGTGATATAAAGTTGGAACCTTCATAGCAATTTTTGGCCAGTTAAGCCAAATCTCTAACCAGCACACCCACTGGGATGGGCACTGCAGAGCATGCTTCTCTCCCGCCTCATCCTTTATGTTCCTGTAACACGTGTTCCTCGGGGTGGACAGGAGAGATAAGTGCTGTTTAACACATGAAAACAGAGGAAGACTGCTGTTGCCAAATACAACAAATGAAAAAAAGAGAAGCAATGATAAAACTATTACAGACCTCACTGAGGCCATGATCTTACCCTGGGTATCTTGTGTGTTACAAATAAAAGGTTAGTAATGGGAAGTAAAAAAAAAATCTTTTTGCTATGAAACCCAAACTGGCCTACATGACTCGTATTTCAGAAAAAATAAAATAAAGTATCTTGTAAGATAACCTTTAAAACCATGCATAAGAGCAGTCTAGCTAATAATTTCAGTAATGTATGTGAAAACCAGAAGCTGCTAATTATAAGTTTCTTGATTTTAAAAGAAACAACCTGATGATGATGCTTCCATGATGCATCTAGTAAATTCAGATAAATTCAGGGCACCATGACTCTATCGAAGAGAGGAATCTCTATGCAGATCTTCCACTGTTCCATATCTATCTTTCCTGAGGATACATTTATGAATCTTTAACATGATAAAATATGTCAAAATGTAACAATGAGCCATTCCTAAGGGACAAATTCTGTCATTTTCAGGAGCACTTTTTACTGCCGTATGATGTCTGCACACAAAGGCAGGATAATTTACTTGCTATGTTAGTCTTGCTTTCTAGCTCCTTTCTCTCAGCATTTTTAATACAGACCACATGTGGTCTGCATCTCATTTCAGATCATCAAATAACCTGAAATTATTGCCTAGTAATGATTTCATCAACATGTGCTGCAAAAAAGGTCAAAAAAACCCCATCCAGTATCTCAGTGAACCTTAAGAATAAATGGTATGGAGACATTCATAGACATTAGAATGCCGTGAACTGCATTAAAGCTAAACATCATTGAAAAATTGTTCCTCAAATGTCTTTCAAAACCAGACTTGACTTCCACTAATTATGTTAAATTACCCTACAACATAAGGAGTTAGACTGACTTAAATGGCACTCATGTACAGTGCATTCACTGTATAAATCTGTAAAATAAATAATCTGTAAAATAAATCTGTATAATTCTGTAAAATACACAATCAGAAGTGATGTGCACTTTGTAAAGGAAAGCACAGAGAACAATGCAAGTGCCACGATGTGAGGGAAGAAGCATACATCAAGTTCATGACATAACAGTTGACTTCTCCATTTCACCAGTTTTATACCACTGGAACACAACTGATATTACTAGAGAGAATACTGATTTATAGCCTAATGTAGAGCAAGGTCTGCAATGCAAAGAAAAGGAAAAGACCTTGCGTGTTTAGTTTTATCCCACAGAGTTATACACATGTTTACCCTGGTCATTTTAGTTAGTAATTGAGTTCAGAGAACAAGCAACATGCTTTAAAAACAGATATTTGTTCTTTTAAGGTAAAGGCCTCAAAGGCTGAAGAGATATGTATATCACTGTGTGAACACTTCACTTGCAAATAGGTATTTTACTGCTTTTTTCTGTGATCTGTTAGTTTTAGGGGCCCAAGATCCTCGGCCATGACTCTGTGGCTTATACTTGGGATGGTCAATTCGGTTCCTCCAGTGTTGCTTGGTTTCCAAGATGAGAGAACACCTCTCAGCTAGTGTTACCAATGCCCATGTTGTATATAAATATACATGGGTATATATTTATATGTATTATTATATATAATATATAATTAAAATGCATAATAAAAAGTAAAGAATATAAATATATCTCTATAAAATAAGAAACACTGATAGAATAAATGCAGATCAATGCATGCAATGATCAGTTCCCACACTATAATGCACTTTAATGCAGTTCCTGCATTAAACCAAGTTAATTTTCTATTAATTTGTATGGCAATAGGATCAGGCCTTGATTGAACACTTCATTGTTTAGGCAAAGCACACAGGTCTAAGCTTATAAACCACTCATTTTTAAACATATACTTAAGTATCTGGCTGATTTCAGACCAATTATTTGCATCTGCAATGTTGACTTGAAAGTACTGGTCTCACTTGAAGATTGACATAAATGATTAGGTAAATCACACAATGATTATACCTAAATTAAGGTGAAATAGATCCTTCATAATTAGTCAACATGTTTTTTGACTGTAAGTTATTTTACAGAGCAGAAAGGCTAAGGCACAGAAGCAAGTCACAAGAAAAGAAATCAAATCATAGAAATATATATGGAAGTAAAAAAGAAAAGTTATCTTCCGCCCTCTTTTCAATCGATGTCTTTATTAATTGCTTTTTCTGCTGCAAGGATACTGATTTTTGCAATGTTATACTAATTTTCCAATGTACAAAATGCAACAGCTTTTTCACCATCTTTAAATTCAATATTCTGTATTCTATTATTACTAAGCCTAAATTTTTACTAGCATTTTTATTAGTTAGACAAATCAAAACATAAGAAACAGCAACAACAAAAAAAGAATGTTAGTCAATGCACAGCTTTCTAATTAATGCCAGTAAGCTTACAATTAAGAACTGTAGACAGAAAAGAAAAAATTATCCATAGAAAGATGTGGCATACAACATTGTATGGTTAAAAATGTCAGCAACTATAAGGCTGTGTGAAGCAACAATTTGTCATCACAGACAACCAGTCCATCAGTCAATACACATGAGTCTAGAGCTAGGTTTTTGTTTTAGAGTAAGTGAAATTGAATGTAAGTTCTTTTTTTTTAACAAGTGTTCAAGCAAGTTTAATAAATAGTAATAATTTCTGTATCTTCAACAGTACTTGTCATCTGTAGAAGCAGAAATTTAGAATTTCTAGTGGATTGTGATTTTCATCAGTATGATTGAAATGTTTTACAGAAATAATTATATTTTTAATAATCAGTTTGTATATTATAAGACAATAATTTTTCTATTTTCTTCCTTCTGCATAAAAAATACTATACATATCACAGGTTGATATCAGAAAAATTTAGAGAACTATTATTGTTGGTAATTTAAAAACAAATATACTTGGTGAGTAGTGTACCACTACTGCAGGCAGACCTATCTGAACCAATAAAATTGCTCAGGATGTAAACGACTTCTCAGTATGAACAGTGATAGGAGAAATAGCCCCAAATTATCTTCATTATAACTGTCCTTACGCAAGGAAGAATTTCAATGGTATGTGATGCTGTAGGTGGTAGATTGGATTTTAAACTATCATCTGTACAGTCCTGTTTGAAAATATTTTAAAATGCCTTGGAAAATTAGGAAGAACCCTAGAAGACACATACCACAGACACCCATAACAGCCAAATATTAAAAGTCTAGGACATACAGTGGCCATAATCAGTCTGATGAAAAGCTCATCTCACCCAGTCCCTTGTCTGATAGTAGCCAATACAATTGCTTAGGGAAGAAGGTAAGGGAAAGCATCAGCTTCCCTTGCTGCACTCTTCCAGCTCAGCAATTTGGGTCTCAGAGATTCTGGAGCCAGAAGCTGTATTCCTATGTCAATCCGATCTTGATGGATTCATCTTCCATGAAATTATGTACTTGATTTTTGAACTAACATAGGCTTTTACCATCCAAAATACCCTATGGTAAGCTCAGTATTTAGGTTGAAGAACCATCTGTTTTTTGTCTTTTTTAAACGTAACACTTGAGATCATCCTCAATTCTTAGCTCATGAGAGACAGTGATCAAAAGTTAAAAAGTGACTTTGTGCCTTTGCAGATTCTACAAACTCTCCATCATATTTTTTCCTTCTTTCATGTTTAAGATACAAAGACCAAGACACATTTGCTTAAATGTGGATATCTATAAGGTATTTACATATGAGCAAGTCGCCATATGGTCCCTTTATATTCAACAGCTACTCAAAAGCAGGAGTTGAACATAACATCAGGTTGTACTATAGGATGGCATGAATCACATTCTGAATTGCAACAATGGGATCTGGATAGGCTGGATCGATGGGCCGAGGCCAACTGTATGAGGTTCAACAAGGCCAAGTGCCAGGTCCTGCACTTTGGTCACAACAACCCCATGCAACGGTACAGGCTTGGGGAAGAGTGGCTGGAGAGCTGCCCGGCAGAAAAGGACCTGGGGGTGCTGGTCGACAGCCGGCTGAACATGAGCCGGCAGTGTGCCCAGGTGGCCAAGAAAGCCAACAGCATCCTGGCTTGTATCAGGAATAGTGTGACCAGCAGGAGTAAGGAAGTGATCATGCCCCTGTACTCGGCACTGGTGAGGCCGCACCTCGAGTACTGTGTTCAGTTTTGGGCCCCTCAGTACAAGAAGGACACTGAGGTGCTGGAGCGTGTCCAGAGAAGGGCAACGAGGCTGGTGAAGGGACTAGAAAACAAGTCTTATGAGGAGCGGCTGAGAGAACTGGGGTTGTTTAGTCTGGAGAAGAGGAGGCTGAGGGGAGACCTTATCGCTCTCTACAACTACCTGAAGGGAGGTTGTAGGGAAGCGGGTGCTGGACTCTTCTCCCAAGAAACTAGCGATAGGACGAGAGGAAATGGCTTCAAGTTGCGTCAGGGGAGGTTTAGATTGGACATTAGGAAGAATTTCTTTACTGAAAGAGTGGTTAGGCATTGGAACAGGCTGCCCAGAGAGGTGGTGGAGTCGTCTACCCTGGAGGCGTTCAAAAAAGGTGTAGACGTGGCACTCCAGGGGCTAGTTTAGGAGTCATGGTGGTGTTAGTTGATGGTTGGACTTGATGATCTTAGAGGTCTTTTCCAACCCAATGATTCTATGATTCTATGATTCTAACTGAAATGAGCAGATTTTCATTGACTATATTGAGAGCCTAGGCAACTAGCTCACATGCAGACAGCTACCTGGCAGATGTGAAATTACACAAGACAAACCCCACTCTTGCTCCATTTATTCTGTCCTTGTATAGGAGCTTTCCACACCTTTTATCTAATCTGCTATAATCTTTTTTAGATTGGGCGTCCAAAACACTGCCTACAATATAAATGGTGTGAGTACAACAGGGACTTACACCGTAGTATCATGATATTTTCTGCTTTTTCAGTAATTCCTAGCATTTCATTTGGCTTTCTGAACAGTCCTGAGTACTGACATGATGTTTTCAGAGGACTGTCTGTTATGATTCCAAGATCTCTTTCATGAGTGCTAAAGGAATGTTTAAAAGGGCTAAAGGAGAGCTCATTACTGTGAATGTAAAGTTGGCATAGCTATTTCCACATGCTTTGCTTGAGATTCATGAGCACTCGATTTCATCTGCCATCACTTTGCTGCCAGTCAGTACTGTGAGGTTTTTCTATAGCTGTTTGCAATCTGTCCTCATCTTAAGTACTTTCAATAGGTTTGTATCATCAACAAGATGTGCCACTGCATTATTAATTTTCCTTTCCAGCTCATTTGTGTACATGCTGGGCAGAGTAGCCCTTCTGGAGCACAAATAATCATCTCCCTCATTGGGAAAACAGACCTCTGCCTTTTGTTTTCCATCTTTTACAGGAAATGACCAGATATTTGGCTATTTATCCACATGAAGACCTTCTCTGTTATCCCACAGGAACTTAGTTTCTTTGCTGAAAGACCTTCTTAAAATCGTTGTGGAATGCCAAATGGCCTGTACCCCCTTATCGATATGTTCATGTTTCTTCAAGGTACAGTAGGAGATGTAAGGCACACCTACTTTTACAAAACCAGTGTTGTTGTCTCTTCTACAGCATATTCTTCCCCAGATTTCCTGGTCTGTAGGTCCATACACCTGACCAGATGCACTATTTAAAAACTGTCACCATATTTGCCCTTCCATTCCTCACAAAAAACTAATTTTAAACAAGAAAATACTGTTAAGAGTTACTGCTATTTCATACTTCCATTAGAACACTTGACCAAATAGTCATCTGGTTCTGGTGATTTGCTGCTCTTAATCATGACAGTTTGTTCTACGCATTTTTGCTTCAAATAGCTTGCTTTATTCTTTTCTTTAGCCACCCCACTTTTCTAGGTCTTATAAGAGTCCGTTTTGATGGTATGGATTTGTTTTCAGTTCCCAGTGTAGTGTCTCCATGCTGTCTTCACATACTTTGCCCTTTTGGTTCCTTTTCAGCACGCTTCCTCATTTGTGTGTAGCTTCCTTTCCGAAAACTGAACATTGCTGTGGTGGATTTTTTGGGTTATTTTTTGTCCCTGCAGAGATGCTGACCTTTAGTTCATAATGATCTCTATTATGATGGCAGTGTTTTGAACTTGCAGTGCTCAGTACCAAGCCAAATCTCTTCCTTACCGGTTATCCTCTTGGTGTTTCCTAATATTACATATTTTCTATTTAGGGCTGGAACTTCAAATCCAAAAGGATTTTAGGCTAGTGTCTGTAATTGCAGATTGGTTTCTTATATATGTTAGAATATGCAGGCTAAGCCCCCCCAAATTATTTGCAGGTCATTTTCTTGATATTTTCCATTAAATTTGCTTGTGCTGTGGGTATCCTGTTCGAACATAGCAAAAGCCAGCACATAGCCCTCACCTCTTTCCAGAATACCAACTCTATTAATGAAAATTTGATTATTTGTTTACATATTATTAGGGTTTTTTAAGGTGTCCTTCCTTCCACATTTCACATGTCATACTGGTGGTTTTTTTCCTTTGTTTCTTTTATTTAGTGATCCCTAACACATAGAAGAGCACTGACTTCCTCTTTGGAAGGCTGCCCAATGTTCAGAAGAGAGATAAAATAAAGAAAGTCTAGGTCTTTATATTTTTTAAAGATTCACCAAAGGGAGATAGCTTTTGTCAATGCCATGAAAAGGGTTGGCTTTTTTTTTTTAGGATCCATAAATCAGTTCCATGAAATCTGAAAGGAAATTAATGAATCATCTGAGTGGAAGAGTAAATAAATAGTAAACAAACTTATTTCAATAACAATAGAGATATACTTTGCTAGCTTCAGGGAGTTTCCATCGCAAAATTCATAACTGAAAATTGAGGAAGGAACATTGACTCTACAATGCACATTTTCTATTTCTTAACCCCTCTCTCCCTCAACCACATGTGCAACAGCTCGCTAACAAGTCAAACACAGAATTCAGGAATCCAACCAAAATTAAATCAAGTGCCTGTAACTTCTGGCCCACTGGAGTTAATGGAATAGTGTGACTAAATCCCAGTATGCCTCTTGGAAAATACACCCTGAAGAGGAATTGTATTCTCAGAACAGTACTTATTCCTTATTGCACAAAGAAAAAATAAAATACAGGCTAGCTTTTATTTATCATTTGCTACTGTAAAATGTTGGTGGGTCATTAAAATTGCTTTTTACTCTTACTGTGTTTATTCCTACTGTTCCCAACACCTACCATACATGTTTAGATGTAGTCCAGAACAGACAAGCTCAGTGTCTTGTCAGAAAAAATAGCAATTATACAGCTGTATTGAGAGCAAGAAATCATCGTTGCTTAGCATTCAGCACACTGATAAAAGGAAAATAACAGCATGCACATACAACGTCATATACTCTTATATACACCTCAGTAGTACTGAGACTGAGTTTAGCTGTATCTGTCTTAAAAATTGTATTAACTAAACAGATACCATCTAATAATTACTTATTTGCAATTGTTACACAATTGTTCAATCCCAAAGTTAAAACAAGTAATTGAGCTTTTCAATTACGATTTAAAATACAGTCACTATTCCTACTGGCTCCTACGTATCTGAAATATTTCTGCAGTGAAAAATAGCTTGGGAACAGATTAATTTTTTGTGTTATTTTTGTCCTTCATGTAGCCTTAACAACAGTTGGACTTATGTTTATGAGTATAGAAGAATCTCTGTGAGACCATGTATAAAGAATTACACAACAACTATAGTGTAATATTGCTTTACAACTATATTGTCCTCATCCTGAACACATTAGTAAAGATCAAGACTCATTAATGTTTCCCATACTCATGGAAGGAGGGACCATGAATCTCAGCAGTACATATAAAGTAATACCCTTCTCGTGTTGGAAAGAGAAGTTAAAGGAGACAAAGTTCATTTAACCAATGCACCAAATACTTTAAATGTTCAACACTAGCTTTTGGAAATGAGTCTCTATCTTTTTGATTATGGATGAAACAGGCACAGACACCTGTCTAAGATGTTAAAGACAATTTGGTGTAATCTCTGCTTTTCCTTCTCAGATTTTATGGACTGGCAATTATAGCAACACCAGGCTTTGATCTGAACACTATATAGGTTTGCTTTGAGCACAACATGGGAAATCAAAATTGATCCCAAAGCTAGTTTCTCCCAGAGATAGTAAATGCAAGACTCGGTAGATAGTATCCTCTTTCACTAAAGATCTTTTTTTATAAGCCTCAACCCAAGGAATTTAAAACATTTCTTATTATCCTTTTAAAAAGGGAGGGGGAAAAAAACCTAAATAAAAATAGCAATAATTTGAAAATCATGACAAGCCATCTCATTGCTTTTCTAGCAATGTTATTTACTATTTAGGCAGTCCACATCTAGACTTTATATAGGGCTAAACACTGCAGCAGCTATATTTAGAAATGAAATGTTTTGCACTTCCTAATAAACTTTTCAAGAGCATGCAGGCTTGGACATCTATGAAAACTGAAGGCTAGAACACAAATTTCTTACTGTTATTAGTGATTAAATGCATAAGAGTTTCTACATATTTTTTGTATGTTTACTTGTGAAAATCATTGCAAAGGCATGCACTAAAGAAATGTTTTCACTCTCACAAAACTCTAAACTGTCCTGAAAAATACGCTGTAAAAAAAAAAAAAAAAAAAGGGAAAGAAAAGAAAAGAAAAGAAAAGAAAAGAAAAGAAAAGAAAAGAAAAGAAAAGAAAAGAAAAGAAAAGAAAAGAAAAGAAAAGAAAAGAAAAGAAAAGAAAAGAAAAGAAAAGAAAAGAAAAGAAAAGAAAAGAAAAGAAAAGAAAAGGAAAGAAAGGAAAAAGATTCTAAATAGAATAGAAAATACTAATGAGTAATTAACAAATTGGTTTGTCATCAATTTCCTCTTTTTATGTGTGGGTAATATAGCCTTATTGTATTGATGATTTTGTAGACAGGTTATAGCCTAAGAAGATTTAATCAATTATTATAGCATGTCATTTCATTTGATACTAGTAACTTTAATTATCTCTAAAAGGAAATGACAAATCAAGTAACCGATCCAGAACTCTTGAAAATAGAGTTAACATTGCTATTGCAGAAACACAAAACACAGAATGGCTGAAGTTGGAAGGCACCTCTTGAGATCACCTAGTCCACTACCCCTGCTCAGAGCAGGGCTAGTGAGAAGCAGGTTGCCCAGAACCATGCCCAGTCAGGTTTTGAATATCTCCGAGGATGGAGATTCCACCACCTCTCTGGGCAACCCGTTCCAGTGTTTGACCACCCACAGGTGTCATCTTGTATCCAGATGGAATTTCATGGTTTTTAATTTGTGCCCATTGCCTCTTGTTCTGTCAGTGGACAGTACTGAGAAGAGCCTGGCTTCCTCTTTGTCATTTCCTCCCATCAGGTATTTACACACATTGATAAGATCCCAAGCCACATTTTCTCAAAGCTGAGCAGTCCCAGTTCTCTCAGCATCTCCTCATGGGAAATATGCTGCAGTCCTGTAACAATATTCGTGGCCCTGCACTTGTTCCAGTGAAGTCCATATCTGCCTTGTACTGGGAAGCCCAGAACTGGACCCAGCACTCCAGATGTCGCCTCACCAGGGCTGAGCAGAGAGGAAGGATCACCTCCCTCAACCTGCTGGCAATGCTCTGCCTAATGCAGCCCAGGATGCCGTTGGCCTTCTTTGCCACAAGGGTGTATTTCTGGCTTATGGTCAGCTTTTTGTCTACCAGGACCCCAAGGCCCTTCTCTGCAGACCTGCCTTCTGGCCGATTGGCCCCCAGTGTGTATTGTTGCCTGGGATTATTTCTCCCAGGACACAGGACTTGGCACTTCTCCTTGTTGAACTTCATAAGATTCCTCTCTGTAATTCTCCGTGCTGTCAAGGTCCCTCTGAACGGCAGCACAACCATCTGCTGTATTGGTTGTTCCTCCCACTCTTGTATCATCTGTGAATTTACTGAGGGTGCGCTCTGTCCCACGGTCCAGTTCATTAATGCAGATGTTAAATGATATTGACCCAGTATCGACCACTGTGATACCGCACTAGTGACTTGCCTCCAGCAGAACTTCCTTGTAGTTCATGTGCCTGGAGATGGTTTCAAGAATTAGCTGCTCCATCACCTTCCCAGGGATATAGGTGAGGCTGACTGACCTGTAATTCCCTGGGCCCTCCTTCCTGCCCTTTTTGAAGAGGAGAGTGTCTTTTGCTCTCTTCCAGGATTCAGGAATCTCTTCCAGTTGCTGTAACCTTTCTAAGACAATTGAGAGTGGCCTTGCAATAACATCTGTCAACTCCTTCAGCACGTGCGGCTGCATCCCATCAGGACTTATGTATGTCCAGAATTATGAGCATGAACAGTCCATCCCCTTATATGTTCCACCATGGATGTTTCTGACACTTAATATGAAGCAGGTTTCAATAAAAGGCCAACTGTGCCTACAAAGAAAGTCTGTTTCCCTGGTCTGTGAGTGGCACTTATACAGGATGGTGGCCTCATGCCAGCCTGGCATTTTATTGAAGAATTCCCTCATATAGAAGAGTCTCCCGCTAGCACGGGTCTGTGTTAAACCTCAATTCTCATAACCAGTGAAAGAGACAGAAAAGGACATCTGGCACCGTGATGAAAATATGACATGGCTTAGGGAGAAAAAGCTCTCCTGTGTCAGATGAATTTGTGTTGTGGGTTTTTTTTATACCAGCAGAAGCTGCAGCTGCAGCTAAATCAGAGCAGGATCCATTTGCACAGTAAGCTGAGCGGCTGGCCAACACCTGGGCCGCAGCAGGTTCCCAGTGCTGATGTTTCTCTACCTCTGCTCCCTTGGTGTCCAAGTGGAGAAGAATCCATGGACCAGAGAGTACCTTCAGGTTTTATATTTAAAACCATACAAGGTGGAATAAACTGGCATATTCTACCCAGGACAGTTTAACAGTTTCTAGGTTTTTCATTCAAAATGAGTCCGTTTCTTCTCTGATGGGTTTAGTGTATTCTGATTCAAATTTCATTGAAACCTGGGATTGTCAGCTGCTAGCTCAATATGCTACACTTAGCTTCCTTTTAAACTCACACTGTATTTTTATTTGATTCTAGTGCTCCTGGGGACAGGCAGTGTTGAAACAAAATGGATTTTAGCTGATTTGATTTTCCATCCTATATATTTTTATAAACTCAGAAATGACCAAGCAAGAATGCACTAGAGTAGAATGTAAATCCTCTTCTGGGATAAAAATAGTTCAAATAAAAAACATCAGGGGAGAAAGAAAATCCAATGCCCTTTAAGTCTTATCCCATTCTGAATTCTGTGTTTCTGAATCTGATAAAAAATTACATTTTTCAAAAGTTATTTCCTACAATTTGGAAGCCTCAGTATTTCCTTAAAAATAAGGATATTAAAATTTGAACAGAACAAATGAAAAATTAAGTAATGCCAGGTATTAATTTTCTTCTTTTCTGAATTTTCAAGGGAAAGAGCTATGATTTGTAGCAATGTTATATCTAGAAAAAAATTATTTAATTATTACGATGTCTAATTTAATAAAGAGAAACACACTAATAAATAGATGCACGTACCCTGAAACACATATCACTTTGTTACCATGAATTCTTGATTTATTTTTTTTTTTAAATCAACAGCTGATATGCAGTTTTATGATCCCTGAACAGATACAACCTATGCTACTGCCTTGCCATTTATTCTGAAATTGTGTTCTCCTCAATGGAGGGGGAAAAGTAAATGAGCAAATTTAGCTTGTAATCCACTCTACTAGAACAACTATAACCATGACATGACAGAGCCCATCGTTACTAAAGTGTTCATAACCAGTTCTGCACCGATTTTTCCACATAATCAAAGTCAGTTACTCAGTTACTTTGCAACCAAGAAGCCAATCTGGTAATCAAGAGATGACGTGCCTAGGAACTGTAAGTAACTTGAAGTATTTCGAAGTGTAATCTGAAAGTCTAATGCACACTACATGAAGGATACAGGAAATATAAAGGAATTTTTACAAAGGAAATTTTTCCTTTAGTATGGTTTCATTTAGCATTATTAAGGCTAAAAGCACTTGAAAAGATATATATGCTTAGATTGTGGAGCCTCAGCCAAACCTGTTTTTAAACCATTAAACCATGTTTTTAAACACATTATCTATCTCTATTAGTTAACTTGTGAACAATGTATATTAGATATATACAAACATAAAAGGTTGAATGACCCGTGTTCCTTGCCAAAAGCTGTTTCAGGTAATAGAGACTCACAGGAGTCCTCCTTGCCTTCAGAAAATAGTTACTACAAAGTAAATCGCTGTTGTGTTGTAAAGCATCATGGTATTTTAAAGGCAAATGTAGTATTTCACTGACAAAAAAAAGAAAGTCATTTAAACCAGAAAGATTGCAACAGCTGTATCATGATATTACAGAACACCTCAAGCTTCCAGATGTCAGGGGGCAGACCCTGTAGCTCAGGAGGAAAAATGTGGATTCCTTGTACAACCATACAAAAGCTTAGCTTAGACACTACTAAGACAGATTATATTCTGACACCCAATGAACATTAAAACAAGTCAGACAAGAACCTTTAGAAACTACTCCTGTTTTTTTCTAACAAAAAGCATACACAGATCTTTATTTTAATTTTAAAATAAATCTTTATTTTCTCCTCTCCCCAACATGAAAGATCATGTTTACTTACAATATGCCAACATGTCTTCAAATTTACCATGTAAATATTTCATAATGTTTAGCCTCATAAAGTTGATAAGTACTACCTCTAGCAAGGGGAACAAAGGTTTTCATAGAGCTTAAGGTCAAAAGGAGTTATTACAGTCCATCCAGCCTCTAACCTCCAGAAGAATGCAGGTCAGATGGACTGTTCAAGTGTTTTGCTGAAAGCAGTATTTTCCAATTCTTGAATTAATATTGTAATTCCCATCCTCACCTTTTCACCACCACTGTATGATGTGTGAGGAGTGGGCATGGGTGAAACCCCAAGTCAAAATCTTGAGATGGAAATTCCTAGACTCCTTATGTCTAATAAGAACATACTTCAACAATGCCAGACAAGGGAACTCAGTTCTAACAGTAGATTTTAGCAGAACATAAGCGAGAACAATTTACTTTTTAAGCTAATTTAGGAAGAAAGAATACTAAAACAAAATGCTGAAAAGGAGACAGTCAAATAAAACTTTAAAAATTAATCAGGTCTAGGGTTTTTATAGCAGCACCAGACACAGGCTGGAAAACTGTGTCAGGAGCAGTGCCCACCCTCCCAGGCATTCAGGCTGAAACCCTTCTGGGTGGTAGGCTGCCCTGCCATGTCTTGAGGGAGAGCAGGCTGTGGCTCTGGGAAATTAGTAGCTGTGGCTCCTGCTGAAACCGGTGTAAATTGTCATTCTTAATCCCCTGGATAATCGAACCCAATTAAAATAAAACAACTTGCAGGTAAAAGCTAAAGAGAATAAAAATAATTTGAGTGGCATTGTTGTCTGGACAAATTAGTTTCACTGATTCAATTGCCCTATTTGTAAATTGGGAATAATACTACTTCTACTGCAGTCTCAGAAAGAAGCTGAGATTAACTCATACTCTCTGGAACATGATAAGCACTATAAAAGTGCTAAGTAGCAATTATAAGATTTTATTATGCATTAACCTTGGACCAAAAAAATTAAATAAAACTCTATTAGGCTTTAAATATATAAAGATTAAAATGAGAAAAATATAGCACAATGGGTTACTGATAAACATCCCAGGCAATCTAACATTCATTGCAGTCCCTGCTTCAAGCAGTCCCTAAATAATTACTGTGTATCAGCATATGAGCTTGATAAGTTCAAGAGCATCTTTGATTTAATGTCACATTTGGGAATGTTAATACTTGATCATCAGACTAATATCTATATGTGCTGTGCTTATAGGGCAAACTTAAAACAAAAAACCATGTTAAATGCTAGAGTCCCTGCAATAATGATGCCACTTAGGTACTTAAACATTAATGTTTAATTATCCTTCTAAAAGCTCAAGTCCCATTCTTATTTCTGATAAACTGATAAAGAGCAATCTCTTAAAAATGTTCTGGTCTGACCTCAGTTCTGAACTTCAGAGGCATAAAATGACAGACAAGTCTTTATACATGTATTAGTCAGCTCTCTCAGCAGGCTATCAGAAACCAAGATCAGAGACTACCAATACTTAAAAAGTCAAATTCTGTCTGCTGATGTGCATGTTAAGCTCCCACTGAAACCAGCAGGGTGAGTTCATACAAAGAAAAATTTGGCTCTAGATGAAGTCTGTTGATCTAATAATAGCATGTTCTACCAAACTGGGTTGGAGGTAGAAAAGGTTTCCCCTTTTTACTGGTCACCTTTTTTTCTTCTTTAGAGTTCAGGAATTTTTCTGCACTTACTGTCAGGGGAAAGTTAACAGTATTATTTAGCCCAAAGGTCCTTAATCAAAGAAAAAATAGTTAATCTGTTTTATTAATAACTGTGTTAATACAATTAACACAAAATATGGTGCAAATCAGGTGAAATCTGGTGCAGCTCTTTCCCAGGTTCTGGTTCTTTTGCAATATAATCTACAAGAGGCTGTTTCTCACACTAGTTGTTGTGATTCCCAAAAAAGTTAAAGAATACTCATTTTTTGTTTGTTCTTTGTTAGCAGAGCAACATCAATGTTTCTGTATCTCAGTTATGCTACTGTTTCCCAATAAGTAGTATGGTCAAGGGCAGTCTTAATTTTAGAAGAGTACTCTAAGATTTCACTTCTCTGCCTGCTCATCATTTTCTTATTATTCCTATGTTAAAAAAATTTTGTACTCTCCCTTAAGACAGGTAGCTTGATATAGACAAAAAACCTATGCAATCTACTCTCCATAAAACATTCACAATAATTGAAGTGGTAGCATCTAAATGTGACATCAAAAATGTATAGCTTATTCCAAAAAGGAGTCAGCAGAAGGAATGACAGTTTCCTTCATGTATTTAAAATGGGCTTATATATGGGCTATTGCCATAACGAACTCTCCAATCTTATGTGACTGATTACATAGCAACAACATAAGGCAGATGACACTTTTAGATTAATCATAGAATCATAGAATCGTTAAGGTTGGAAAGGACCTCTAAGATCATCAAGTCCAACCATCAACTAACACCACCATGACTCCTAAACTAGACCCTGGAGTGCCACGTCTACACCTTTTTTGAACGCCTCCAGGGTTGACGACTGCACCACCTCTCTGGGCAGCCTGTTCCAATGCCTAACCACCCTTTTGGTAAAGAAATTCTTCCTGATGTCCAATCTAAACCTCCCCTGGTGCAACTTGAGGCCATTTCCTCTCGTCCTATCGCTAGTTTCTTGGGAGAAGAGTCCAACACCCACCTCACTACAACCTCCCTTCAGGTAGTTGTAGAGAGCAATAAGGTCTCCCCTCAGCCTCCTCTTCTCCAACTAAACAACCCCAGGTCCCTCAGCTGCTCCTCATAAGACTTGTTTTCTAGACCCCTCACCAGCTTCGTTGCCCTTCTCTGGACACGCTCCAGCACCTCAGTGTCCTTCTTGTACTGAGGGGCCCAAAACTGAACACAGTACTCGAGGTGCGGCCTCACCAGTGCCGAGTACAGGGGCACGATCACTTCCCTACTCCTGCTGGTCACACTATTCCTGATACAAGCCAGGATGCCGTTGGCCTTCTTGGCCACCTGGGCACACTGCCGGCTCATGTTCAGCCGGCTGTCGACCAGCACCCCCAGGTCCTTTTCTGCCGGGCAGCTCTCCAGCCACTCTTCCCCAAGCCTGTAGCGTTGCATGGGGTTGTTGTGACCAAAGTGCAGGACCCGGCACTTGGCCTTGTTGAACCTCATACAGTTGGCCTCGGCCCATCGATCCAGCCTATCCAGATCCCTCTGCAGGGCCTTCCTTCCCTCGAGCAGATCGACACTCCCACCCAGCTTGGTATCATCTGCAAACTTGCTGAGGGTGCACTCAATCCCCTCATCCAGATCGTTGATGAAGACATTGAACAAAACCGGCCCCAGAACTGAGCCCTGGGGAACACCACCTGTGACCGGCCGCCAACTGGATTTCACTCCATTCACCACCACACTCTGGGCTCGGCCATCCAGCCGGTTTTTTACCCAGCAAAGAGTATGCCCATCCAAGCCGTGAGCTGCCAACTTCTCCAGGAGAATGCCGTGGGAGACCGTGTCAAAGGCCTTACTAAAGTCCAGGCAGACAACATCCACAGCCTTGCCCTCATCTACTAGGCGGGTCACCCGGTCATAGAAGGAGATCAGGTTGGTCAGGCAGGACCTGCCTTTCAGATTTAACAGATTTAACAGATTTAACAGATTAAATTTGTATCATCAGTTGCAAATACATGACTATTACATATTAAATAACCACTTGTGAATATATTTCTTTTCATGTGAGAAAATAAATTTATTCATAAGCTGTTAAAATGAGATTAAGAGACCACAGGACACAACTGAGTAACTTTCACCTCCTGCAAGCTGAGAAGTATAGCAGAACTAACTTCAGCTGGAACAACTACGTGATGAAGCACTCCATGGTTTTTAACTCAATCTCATATTTAAAATAAACAGAAAATTAAACTTGCATCCAATAGCGACAACCAAAGAACCCTACTAAATTCTCTGTTGTATAAAACTACATTTAAAAAAAGGCAAAAACAATATACCAGGCTGTACAACCAATTAGGTAGTTAGCTGAAGTGTCTTTGATGTTATACATCATCCTGAAAGTTGATCCATTAACAAATTTGACAAACTTCAACTATTGCTTTCATCACAGCAAACTCCACAAAGTTTTAAATTCACAAAAATATTATATATAATTAGGACATCTGTAGGATGTCAAAATGTTCCAGTGAATTTAAATAAGATTTTGGTTTATTTTGCAGTAAAGTTTATTATGTTCTGATATACTCTACTGATGTTTTAGTTTACATTAGCAGTAAAAGAGTCGCTGAAGAGGTTTTGCCATTTTGTAAATTTTATTTTTATTGACTGTATTTATATTTAAAACCTTAAAGTCCTCTAGAATGCCATTAGATCATCTCCTCCTTTTATAGTACCTTACTTAGAATGATCTCTAGTCTACAAATATTTCACACATACAGAAGCGGTTTATAGAGATCATCTCTAATTTTCTTAGCGATTATTTTTTGGGGGGTTTGGAAAGATGGCAAATGAATTAGGAGGAAATGGCTATCCTGTATGAATTAGTTTTTAAAAATCACAGAGTCCAGCACAGAACTTATTAGGAGACTTACGAAAGGAAATAGGACAATTTAATTCAGATTGATTATAGACTTTGGTGGTGACAGCTGGCTTCAAATTAAACTGAAAAAATATATATGCATTTCAAAGTAGTCTAAGGAGACATCAAAAATAATTATTGCATGATTCTATCGCAGAATGATGTATGTATGAAATGGTAAACTTGAGAAGCATTTGTAACAGTAATAATTTCGGTTGTAGTCTGAAGAAAACATTAATACACTGCAGGCAAATAGTTTTCTATTCAGCTGTCAACTAATGGATGCTGTCACCTTTTAATTGTGCAAACAATTTAAAAATACTTAATCAAATCTCAGTTCATACTCTAAAATTCTGTGTATGGAATGTTTTAGTATTTTTGGTGGTTTTAAATCTAGGAATAATAGGGACTATAGCTAAAATGGGGAGTAATGCTTATAAATTGCCAAAATACATCCTAGTACTGAAACTGCTGAAACAATACTTTAGGACCACTTACTTCTGTAGGCTTGCCTGCTGCACACTGCTAAATAGAAATTTTCTCCTCAAATTTCTGTAACAGAAGCAAAACCAATCAGTGTTGCATATGAAAAAAAAAGTGATTACACATGGCAGAAATTTGAAGCAAAAAAGGGGTTGGGCTTGGAATAATGCACAAAGATATCCAGGTGATGTGCGAAAATTATAGAAGTGGAACAAAAGTAAGTTTGTTCAGTATACCAGGCAAGTTAATTTACTTCCAAACAGCAGTAATTTGCTATTGATATAATTTCAGCTCTCCATATGAAAAATAAATATCGTCTTTTGGGGGGTTTTTTTGTTTGTTTGTTTTTTAAAAGGAACATAGAATCTATCAGCAGAGGAGGGGAATTAAAAAGATCTCAAAAGTCGCTGTACGTGTAGTGTCATTTTACGTTACAGACTGGACTGTATGAGCTCTGTTAGCTTAACTTAATGCATAGCTTAATTTTATGTTAGCAAAAAATTAACAGGAGCATAAGCATCACATTACAATCTGACCACAATTTGCTTTAATGTGGATCTAGTATTGCTATTGCTATCTAGCTGGTTGGAAATTCTAGTTATTCAACACATCTTCCAGGTAATTATTTCTTGCATAGTTTCTATGGATCTATTTAAAACTGATCTCTTCATGTGCAGTATACAACTCCAGTGCTAGGAGGGGATGAATGTGGACTATTATCTTGGTTTTAGGTGTCATTCATTAATTTTCCTGTATGTGACTCCTACTAATTCCTTACAAAAAAATCATTCTTTCTTCAGGAAGGATAGAAAATTATCAGTTACCTAAGCATTTCAAATAATTTTGGAAGAATTTTTTTTTCCTATGAATGAGAACACAAATTAGAAATTCAACAACTCGCTTTCCTCTCAGAATCTCCATTGTAGGCAGCTGTCAGCACAGTTCCCTCATAATAGCACTGTAAGAGTCCACTTTTCTGAAATACCTCTTTTCAGCACAGCAGTAGCTGAACATTGCCAAAATGAAGTACAGAAGAATATATAAGGCTTTTTTTTTTTTTCTTTAAATGTACTGCTTATGCTCATTCATTGTCCAGTAATTGAGGTTGCTGATTTAATATTAGAGTGTTTGTAATAATATGGTATTTTAACTTTGCCAAATCTATTTCATTTCTTTCTGTGGCCACATATGAACACAACTGAAATTTAGCTAATTATCTTAAGGGGCTGTCTTACTTTTTGTCTCATTTAGAGAAGAGATGACTACAGACAAAAGGATTGAGTGCACATAGAAAGTAATTTTGGAGTAGATGATGAGCAGTTCAGTTAATTTCTGATCTATGCATAATTGCGAACTCTGTTCAGTTTACAAATTAGCAAGAAGTTTCAGGTTGACACTTTCCAGTGAACATTTGTCAGTGACATACAATTGGCTACAACTGTCAATTATGCTGAAGAAAGTCTGAAATAAACAGCATATAATTCAGGCCTGACATCTCAGAAAAAAAGGGTCACTTACACAGTACTCGTGAATTTCTCATTGCCTTTTGTTTTACAGTTTTGTAGAAAATAATTAGTAGAAATTGTATTAAAATTGTAAATAGGCTGTGACAAAAGAATTTAAAGGGATACTTACAGCCTTAGTGACACACTTGTTACATTAAATATATTAAAATCCATAATCTATATGCAAAGTTCATAGTCTTCCAATGTAACTGCTTTATTCATAGCTCTAGAAGTGAATTTGCAAGAACAACCACCAGTTCTTAAGAAGCAAGATTAAGACTTTCATGAAAACTGCTCACAGGAAAATACAAGACGTCACTAAATTCTGTTCTGCTTTTTACAGTTAACAATCATCATATTGAGTCAAGGTGCCCTCTTTATGTGACAATGAAGGAGAACAAATCATTCTATAACAGAATGGAGTTAACTGAAAATAGGACTACACAATTCAGCTTTTATTTGGCAGGTGTTCTTGAGATACGCACTTCTATTTTGAACTACAGAAACCACAGACACTACTGCCTGTTCTTGATTTTTTTTTTTAATTTATTTTACAGTGGTTAAAAAAAATATGTCAGAAAGGAGTTATATCCTCCCTGGAGTCTAGAGACTCTGCTGTTCACTTACAGTGTGTATGACAGAAAACCGAAGCAGTTATATGCCACTCGTGATATGGTAGAATATCACTGCCATAAGAAAGTGTTTTGCATTGTGCTCTCATAAGCATGTTGGAGTAGCTGAACTACATTTAGTAACAAATAAACCACACTGTTAAAATTGCCTTCTCAGTCGCAAAATTCTGTGCACAACATCCCAAAATAGTGGCTTCTAGTTTAAAAAAGAATTTTTCAGAGTGTAGAAGTATCAAAATCTAAAACTTCCTAAGGGTACTAATTCCTATGAGTATTTCTCAGCAGATGTCTACAGACAGACAACAGAACAGTGAGAAGGTATCAGCATGACATGTAATGATTGTTGCACAGTAGCAGCATAACCATTATCAAGGTTTTGGTTGGTATGGAGCAAAGGAGAGTCTTTTGGGAAGAAAGAGGCAAGGTAGTTCTGCTGCCAATTCCTGGAATTGGTCTTTGAATAAGATACCAAATGGATGAGGCAGGTGTGATTGCATATCAATTGCATACCAGCAAAAGCTTAATATAAAAGCTGAGTGGTGGTCTCATGTGACCCTAAGTGTTTCAGGCATTCTGATGAAAAGGAGAAAATTTTGTTACTGATTGCAAGAAGAAAGCATCTGTTGAATTTGCTGCAGAGAGAAGTAGAAAACCCAGGTCATGTCTAAAAGATGATCTGAGCTACAATCAAAATGATCAGCCAATGGATATTAGGGGACATTTAATAGATTCATTTGGGCTTGGACTGAATTTAAGACAGTTAAGTGATGGTTTGGATTTTAATGGACAGAAAGGTATGCTCGGAAGAGAGAGAGAGAAAGAATGTGTGTTATTAAGAAAGTAAGTTATATTTCAGTCTGCAGATAAGATCAGTCATATGAGAGAAGAAGAAAGGGAGAATGACAGAGGACAGCAGAGAAGTCTGAAGAATAGTTTGATTATAGATCATCTGTAGTCTAGGTTGCATTCTTTGGGGTAGGTGTGTGAAACTATTTATCTCTTATCCTCAGAATCAGGGATGAATACCAATTGGTATGTTCATTCAGATCAAGGATCTGTAATAATAATCCATTAACATTGATCAAGTATCAGTTATTTTGTGTGAGTTCAGTGTTACACCATGACCTTCAGAGCTCCAGCAACTATAACTAAAGAGAACAGTGACAAATGGCACTGAGTAAACTCATTCCCTAGGAAGTTATTCAACATCTTAGGTTTGGGAAGGCTACTGTGATCCCAATTAGGAGAAGGATTTGCAAGAAATGCAACCACATGTGACCAATATTTTGAAGATCTGCTCAGAAGGTGCTTGGGGTGCTTAAATGTATAGAGAATAATAGGGACTCTCCCTCACACTGTAGTATCATCAGTCATTGTGATACACATCATAAAAAACAGAGCAAGGATGAGAGATGTATAATATATCAATTTGATAATGTTTGGCTGATAATATAATTTATGAGGAAAAAAACCTTATTGTTTAGTAATAACTTCTAACTGAAGGCTATATAACTTGTGTCGTCTTCAAAAAAATTACTTTTTAATTGAAACATTTGCGAAGGAAAAGTATTTAACCTTTAAGTGAATCAATTACTAAGAGGAGCAAGAAGAAAACAGTAGTAACCAGGCATGTGTTGAACCAGCTTATACAGGCCAAATAACAGTCAAAGGCATCTAAAAATCTGCAGAGTTGAGTCAAATGTCTGAGTGATTCTTCCAATCTTGAACATTATAAGGTCAGTGTTAAAATTGCAGATTAGGAATTACACAACAGCTTTTAACTCATTTTCTTGTCTCATATGCATACAGCACTTTGGGGGGTTACTGCAGTTTTGGAGCTAAGGACTGGGCCTGTAGAATGGAAGAGCTAACTAGGACGTAGGAAGAATCAATTCAGTGCTGAGCAGGTTGGAGCTTTCTTCCCCCTCTCTCCACTTGTCCCTCTACCAGAAATCTCTCTTGCCCCTTCAGTTTTTGCATCATTGGATCTCCACTTTAGACTAGGAATGACGTTCTTCATTTCTGCAGCACATGCAAAGTAGACACTGCTGCTCACCTGGCTAATGCTTTGAGTCAATTCTACATCCTCTTTTTTGTAAATGTTCCCATACTAGCTTTCTTAATCTTATTAAGACTTTCAGGCATTAGACTAGCAATTCTTTTAGTAAGTAGATTTCCTCTCAAGGCAACAATTTTGTTTACAAGTAACTATGAATATAATACTGTTATTGAAAGTTTATTTTATGTAGTTGTTAAAGTTTTATGAAGAAAATAAACATGCATTACATTTTGTAGAAAGGCCTAATTTCATGTACAAAAGTAGCCAAAATATAATCTTTCTCTTCCACCTTTGACAGCTGTGGAAATGAAACACAAAAACATAGCTTCCCAATTGTTTGGGTTTAATTTAAAAAAATTGGGGGGGGGAGGGGTGTTAGAAAAACTGACTAAATTTGATCATTATTACTGATAGTAATAATGGTTACATCAAAACTTACCAAGACAGGGAGTAAATCAGAAATTAATTTACTATCCAACAAATATGTTCAACATAAAAATGGGCTTAAATCATGTCTTATTGCTCCTGTCACAGAGCATATATTTACATTAAAACCTCTTTTTTAGGTTTTGAAAAATTAAACCCAGCAATTAAGGCTAGGGTTGTGAGTATATTTTAAAGATTTGTACACCTTAGCTAGATATGCTAAGGATATAAAGGATCAAGATCAAAGTTTCTACAGTCTAGCCAGTTCACATGTAGCAAATACAAACTTGAAAACTCTTTAAGGATTTACATGCCCTGTTTTAGGGTT
>WAAD01023241.1:1018-84565 GCA_013389945.1 Fregata magnificens
GAAAAAAAAAAAAAAAAAGATTAAAAAATTCTCCAGCCAAAATTGATCTCAGTTGAGGTCTTTAATTAATGACACAAGCTCCAAAGAATAACACGGTGAGCATATGGGAGTGTGATTACTGAGCAGCTGCAGTCTTCCCACACATGATTTATGACATTTACTTAATGTACACTAGGACATGTATCTCTTATTTACAGGATTGGTCCTATTTGGGGGCAATTTGAGGCATGTTAATCTCTTTTTGCAGAATGATTTGATCCCCCCTCTCCCCCAACTAATAGCTGCTTTCAGCGGTCAAACCCATCAGCACCAAGGAGTTAACTGTGGAAGTAAGTGCTTCGTTTTCTAGAGGTGTCCATGTGATGAAGAGTGTGTAATTTAGCAAAAGATAGGTTAACATATATAAAGACACTGTACTCTAATGGTCTTAAGATGTATATTTGAGAGACTTTTTATCTTGCAGGATTTTGTAGATCCAAATACAGGCTTAAAGCTTGAACACATGTATAGAATTTAAAGGGAAGAAGATGCTTACTTATCTCAGATGTGTAAATAGGTCTTTGTAAGACCAGGCCAAAGTCAATTATTGTGTAAATTTTGCTGTGATAACTTGTACACTTTGTTTGGCAGGTAAAGAATGAAGTTGCATACTAAAGGATAAAAGTCATCTTGCAAAAGTTGTCTTCATAGTGAATCTGAGATAAAACATCTTCAGTTTAAAATGTGTAATTTCTAAATCTTTTTATATGCCATTCCTTGTTTAGTCAGTGTTAAGACAACTGTTGTGCAAGTTCTATATTAGAACTGTCAACTGTAGCTTCTCATTTTCATTAAGATCCTGCATTAAATTGTTGTAAGAGTTATATTTAAATAAAATTAATTACTGAAACTTGTACAGAATGAACCAAAATAATGCAAGAAATCTTTGCATTTATTTATGTAGGGGTCAAATAGTGAATTTCTTTTGTTGCCTTGAAATCTAGCAAAGTTTTTTTTAATTACTGTATTTACCTTAGGAACTGCTTGAGTCCCTTTTCTCCAGTATGTTAATGTTTCAAGGAAGACTTATGCAAATTTGGAAGTGGATTGACCATATTGAATTTTTATTTTCAATTTTTTACTCCGTTATAGACAAGGTAATTAATTTGGCAGTTTGATTTCTGAAAGGATAGCAGCCACACATAGTATACCAAAGTAAATTCTGCATTGTGTAATAAATGTAATGAGAATTTGAAATTACCTCAGCTGAGAACATTTCAGTTTGGTACTTCAAGTGTACATCTTCATTTAAACTGGACTGGAGTAGGTACCTTTTTTTTCTGTAACAAATATAAAGAAAACTGAAATCAGATGGCTTCTGTGCAGTCTCTTGTTCTTGTAGTCATGTCTCTTTAAGGATATATAGCTGCTTTGGAATAAAATTGCCTTTTGGTGAGCCAAATCAGAAGGAAATGTTTAGTTTTTAAAAATTCTGTGACTTGCATATTATAAATTACAAATGGACTCGTGCTGCTTACTATCCTCTGAATATACTAACTGAGCAGGTCTTAACTTTTTGGTGCAAATTTTTTTTGATTGCAGAGAACGTAATATGTACTTGTTTCTCTTCCAGGAAGCTTTATAAGTGGTAATAAATAGAACACGGTAAGACCATTTGTTTCTGCATGCTGTGAATCAGCTCCATTTACACAGTAAGCTCTGAGTTTGAGGAGGGAAATCTAAAACCAAGCAAAGGTATTGAAGAACTTCAGAGTTCCTCATTAAGCTTCTTTGGAGAGAAGAAAATCCTCTACAGGAGAGATATAAGAGGCTTCAGTCCTTAAGTCCTGGGAGGTCTGTTGAACTATGGAGAAAATCCCCATGGCTTAGAGGTTTCTGTTCTAGGGCTTATTCCACAGCTACATTGGTGGGTTTTGTTGCTTGTTAGAAATCAAATGTGCTCTGTGTTCCAGGCAGTACTTTCCCACTGAAAAGTGTAGAACAACTTCATTGCCTTGTTTCTCTTTTCTTTCTTAGACTGTTTCTCAGGCTAGTATAAACCTTTAAGATTTGTTTTTATTGAAAGATTAGCGAATATATTTTTTCCACTAAGTTTTCGTCTGTGTTTACTTTGTGCTTGGTAGCTGTTCCCTATATATTTACCTTACTAGTTTCCCACATGTAAGTATGTGACTCATGTAGTCTATCCCGTTAATTGTGGGGGTCTTTCACACAACAGCAGGGGGGAAAAATTCTCTGTGGAATTTATGAGCAGGTGCAGTACTTGAAAATTTCCATTCTTCATTTAACTTAGTTGTTCTCTTTCACCTTGCTTTTGCAAGGGAAAAAGAGTATGGTCCTCCTAGTTTTGGTCTAACAAGCTGTCCGTTATCTTTAGGGGTAGGGTAACAGAACTCTAGTAAGGAATTAATTTTGCAAACTTGGTATAAGGGGGAAAAATAAGGGTTAGGATTTTCTGTTCTCCTCTTTAGACTCCTTGATTTTTTGCTGTTCTTTGCTGATCCTACATTCAGTGCAAACAGAAGGAAGTAACTGGTTGATCTTTCTCATTGTTACTGTAAAAGAATGCACAGGTTTGGCGCCTTTTTTTTTTTAAATTAAACTCCTGCATTAAACCAGTTAGTTATACCTGTATAATTTGTCACATTATAGTGACCAGTGTAGAAAGAATTTTTTTTACTAAATGTCAGTTCCCAGCCTGCATTTTATTATTGCTTCTTATTCATGTTCTTGACCCATTTTGCATAAATAGTTACTAATAAGGCAGGCTACCTGGAATATATATAGCAGTGACTGATCGATAAAGCGGAAGAGACAGAATCGAAGATGCTTGCCTTGTAAGTATTTCACATTATCACATACCTCATGAAAGCTTTGCTATTTTAAGCCTTGATGTCATCTTACTGCCAGTTTTGATGACTTTATTGCCACATTATCATACAAAAGTTCAAGAATAATTTTCTCAACTCGTTTAAGCAGACATACTTATAAACTTAATGTTGCATCTTTCCAGGCAGTCACAGTTTGGGAGTGGATTTAACTAGAGTAAAACTAAATTTTTTTTTGTCACCTACTTGAAGAAAAAATACAAACATTTGTTTAATATGGAGAGAGATTAGTATACTGTGGAAATAGCAGGGATAACATCTTCATGCATTCTTTCAAACAGAGAATTCTTTGGTTTATCTAGACATTCAAACCAAAGTAGTCTTTGTGTCAATATACTTTTGTCAATGTTTAAATAAAAAAAACCCCATAAAATACATATATGTATATATACACATATGGCAGTGGTAGCAGTAAGGCTTGAGGAATTAAAGACATTGTATGTATTTGTTTTATTTTGGCTCTTTTTTTTTTTTTTTCCCCTTCCAGTAAATTTAATAGTTTATTGCCTTGAGTAGTTGTCTTTCAGGTGGCAAGCTTCTGATTAGCTTTCTTAAAAAATAATATATATAAATGACCAGCCCACAATTTTTGTTCTGTTGTGTTGTGTCATTATATACTGCTGAATTTATTTGCAGCCCCGCAAAGCTTAAATATGGAAACCAGTCTTCAATAAAAAATAAAGGAATATACAGCTGCTGGCATTTTATTTAAGGGAAAAAATAATTTGTACATGGCATGTTGTTTACAGTGGTAGCAACACTGAGTCTTGGACTGTTGTGTTTGTCTCAAGCTTATAGAAGACTATGGCATTCTAAATATCAGTATCTGAAAGCATCACCTATCTAACTCTGAAATACATTTTGTAGCAAGTAGTCATTAAAGCATGTTATCAGCATAAGTGTGCAAGAAATGTGCCTATTGTTTGCTGGTTGTGTTAGATCTGTTGAAAGGCTAATTCGGACAAATTTATTCCAAACTGGGAGTTCAGCCATGCTGCTAAAACTGTCAAGCATTTTGCCAAGCAGAAGAAAATTGTATGAAGTGATTAAAGGCTTATTTTCCTTGTAGGAAATAACAATTGGAAGATAACTGTTAATTTTTTCATACATAAAAAGGGGCATTTGTCATTCAGTAAGTGACCATATTAAGTAATTTGGGGTCATTCTGTGCTTTCTTATTGAGCTTGTGGCATTGCTGGTTAAATCTAATTTCTTTTAAAATGTTCACAGATGTTGTACAACATCCTTGAGCACTGACAGTGAATTAATCATAGAATCATAGAATCGTTAAGGTTGGAAAAGACCTCTAAGATCATCAAGTCCAACAGTCAATCTTTCTCTGCTGTTTCTCTCTCTCTGATCTTTCTCTACTCTTGTTTTAAGATAGCCATTAAACAGCTTCTCATAGATTTTAAAATTAGTATTGTTTGCACTCAAGTTTCTGGCAGTCTGTGCCAAACTGCCTTTGAAAAGGTTAACCTTTTTTGGTCTGTGATGGTCAGCTAATAAATATTACTGTGAATATCCACAGTAACACCAAAAACATTTCCGAGACCTCTTAAGCAGACCGGTGCAGGTGCAGGACAACCTGGGGATCAGGCCCAGCCAGCATGGCTTCATGAAAGGCAGGTCCTGCCTGACCAACCTGATCTCCTTCTGTGACCAGGTGACCCGCCTAGTAGATGAGGGCAAGGCTGTGGATGTTGTCTACCTGGACTTTAGTAAGGCCTTTGACACTGTCTCCCATGGCATTCTCCTGGAGAAGCTGGCAGCTCACGGCTTGGATGGGCATACACTTTGCTGGGTAAAAAACTGGCTGGATGGCCGAGCCCAGAGGGTGGTGGTGAATGGAGTTAAATCCCGTTGGCGGCCGGTCACGAGCGGTGTTCCCCAGGGCTCAGTTCTGGGGCCGGTTTTGTTCAATGTCTTCATCAATGATCTGGATGAGGGGATTGAGTGCACCCTCAGCAAGTTTGCAGATGATACCAAGCTGGGCGGGAGTGTCGATCTGCTCGAGGGAAGGAAGGCTCTGCAGAGGGATCTGGATAGGCTGGATCGATGGGCCGAGGCCAACTGTATGAGGTTCAACAAGGCCAAGTGCCGGGTCCTGCACTTTGGTCACAACAACCCCATGCAACGCTACAGGCTTGGGGAAGAGTGGCTGGAAAGCTGCCCGGCGGAAAAGGACCTGGGGGTGCTGGTCGACAGCCGGCTGAACATGAGCCGGCAGTGTGCCCAGGTGGCCAAGAAGGCCAACGGCATCCTGGCTTGTATCAGGAATAGTGTGACCAGCAGGAGTAGGGAAGTGATCGTGCCCCTGTACTCGGCACTGGTGAGGCCGCACCTCGAGTACTGTGTTCAGTTTTGGGCCCCTCAGTACAAGAAGGACACTGAGGTGCTGGAGCGTGTCCAGAGAAGGGCAACGAGGCTGGTGAAGGGACTAGAAAACAAGTCTTATGAGGAGCGGCTGAGAGAACTGGGGTTGTTTAGTCTGGAGACGAGGAGGCTGAGGGGAGACCTTACCGCTCTCTACAACTACCTGAAGGGAGGTTGTAGGGAAGCGGGTGTTGGACTCTTCTCCCAAGAAACTAGTGATAGGGCGAGAGGGAATGGCCTCAAGTTGCCTCAGGGGAGGTTTAGATTGGACATCAGGAAGAATTTCTTTACCGAAAGAGTGGTTAGGCATTGGAACAGGCTGCCCAGAGAGGTGGTGGAGTCGTCAACCCTGGAGGCGTTCAAAAAAGGTGTAGACGTGGCACTCCAGGGCCTAGTTTAGGCGTCATGGTGGTGTTAGTTGATGGTTGGACTTGATGATCTTAGAGGTCTTTTCCAACCTTAATGATTCTATGATTCTATGAAAATACTCCTTTTTCTCTATTTATAGCCATTTTGATTTGAGTTCTTTTACGCCTTGGGTTGTTTGGGTTTTGGGGGTTTTTTTTCTTTATTGTTCTGGCAATGTTACACCCAGAAAGAAAGTGCCCCTGTTTTAAGTCTGCTTCTGCCAGTTCTGGTTCATTCCTATTACCACAGCAATATTTTCTTCCAATGTGAATGTGCACTATTTAGATTTCCTCCTATAACTATAAATTCTTGCAAATGTCATAGTACCACAGCCGAGATGGCTCTTGTGGTTGCAGAAGCTGAGCGTGTATGCTACCAGATCATCTAACTAGAGACAAGAATGTCTTTCAAATGCTTCCATGTAGTAATGGAGTGACCTCTCAAGTTGCTAGAAGAGAGATGCAGATTCACACCAAGTCAAAGTTCAAGGTAAAAAAACAGGAGGCCATCACAGATGACTCTCTCTTGCCCTATTTCTGTTGTCATTTATTAGGTGGACTAGAAAAATACAGCAGTCAAGAAAAACACATGAATGTAGTAGCATGGTCCCAGAAGACTTGTTTTTGAGTGAAGTGAGAATAAATCTGATAAATATAATACACTCTACATGTTGATCAAATTTAACATTGATTACCCTGACAAATTCAAAACTGTTCATTATGCTCGTAAGATGAAAGAATAATTCCTATTTTAAAGATACAGTGTCTGTTGGTAGGGATTGGAGCTTTGCCACATTTAAAAAAAAAGGTCAAACTCAACATCTTCTCAAGCTTGAAGGAACTTTGCTGAATACACAAATGAGGAAACTTCACAGCTAAGGTTATGCCTTCAAGACTGTTCAGTCAGATGCCGACTGAGCTGAGCCCCAGAAATTGCATTTTCAGTAGGCAGTTTCTGGTCACCAATGGTAGCAGCTGCACAAAGCTCTGTAGCTGTGTTTCATTTTGCTGGAATTTTGCCCTAAATCAATAAAGAAAGGAAAAGATGGCTGCAGCTTCTTATTCAGCAACAGAAGCTGCGGCCTGAGCTTTGTTTCCTTAGCTGAGATCATAGAGGAAGGATCCCTTGGATCCTTGTGTTTTGATTTATACTCGGAGGGACAACTTGCCATTTCTTAAGTGACTGGCAGACTTTGGATCATACTGCACATAGCTAGTCTTCCTCAAACCATCAATCTGCTGTCAAATATTAGGAGTATAAACATCTTACCCTTTGAATTATGTAGAAATTAGTGTAATTTTTTTTTTTTTTTTTTTTTTTTTTTTTGCTACAATCCTAAAACCTGTACAATCTCAGATTGTGGTTCTAATGCCCAGTCAGCTGGAAGAGACCCAGGAAGGAAGCTTGTTAGTACACAGGAGTCCTCAATCATCTACTTCTAGCGTAGTGTATTTTAATGAAGCCCAGTTTTGCTTTGGCAAGACCCAGCCTATCTTGGGACTTACACCTCCTGCTCTGAAGGAACATATGGGGAATACATTCCCAAATTCTCTTAGGTATTTTTATGGTTAACTGGCAAGTACATGCAGAGTCGGTGACAAAAGAGGAGTCAACATGTTTCATGAAGGTGTGAAAACAAGTCAAACTGGCAAATGAGTGGGACAACAGATTTCCTGATTGAAGACACGTTAATGCGCAATAGTGAAACCCAGCTATAATGTTTGTACGGGCGTATATTTGAGTAGATCAATCACACGTATCTTTTAGGGCCTGTAGGCTTATTGTGCGAGTTAAACTTTAACCTAGTCTGCTGAAAAAAAGGAGATTGTGTGCACTTCCTGCAAGTGGATGAGAAGATGAAATGTGTTTGTTAGCATCCACACTCCTTTACTGAAGTCTAACTAAAACGTGCATCTGACAGCAGAAAATTTGAAGGTGAATTTTTTTCCGAAGAAAAGGATGTTCTTCGCCACCAAGACTAGAAAATGTCTTTCTGAATGTACTTTGCCACTTGTGAGTATCCTGACAAAACCAAAAATAACTAATATCGTTTGGTGTGTGCAATGTGAGAGTTGTCTTCCTATAACTTCCCACAATAATAATAAAAATAAATATTTTTTTTAAAAGAGGATTTCTTGTGTGTATTGCATCAAAACCTTCTCGGCTTCACTTTTGTCAGTATATTTGCTCCTGCTGAAGTGTGTGAGACAGGCTGTGGTCTTCTGCTTGTCCCCAGAGAAGTACAGCTAGAGCGTCAATACTTGCTTTTTAATAGCCCTGACAATATGCCTCAGGCTTTGAGAAGACCATTCCTGTTACCAAGAAAGCAGTGTTGCAGTTTAGTCTCGGTACTTCACGTGGCTGCTGAACTTGTCAGCAGCAGAGAGTTTTGCATGTGTACCAGTTGGGAATTGTATGAATGAATGAAACAAATTGTATGCAGTGTTTGACAGGGAATAGATGAGAAATCATATTTCCCCATGGCTCAATCTAGTTTTCAATGCTTGCAATTAACCATTTGTTTTAATGAGAACCATTTAAAAAGTATTAGTCTGTGGGAAAAGTGGAAAAAGACTATAATATTTGAGTTATGGTCAACTATTATTAGAGGTTTTTGTCAATGATTGACAGGACAGAATTTAGAAGCCCTGTCGCATGTGGCATTTCAACAAGCACCGACAGACTACAGAACAATGGTAACAGGGAAACAAATGACTTATGCCTATTTTTTGTGTTTGTTAACGAAGTGAGCAAGTCTGACCCTTGCTGGACCAACCACCTAGAATGTTGTTCTGTCTCCCTTAGTGTAAAGGAAACCTAACTCTTCAGAGAGCTGTCTGGATATGGTTTGAATATGAACCAGTATCATCAAGGTAAGGGGGGGTCTGGCAGTACTTCTGTGTGGTTAACCCTAAGGTTTTCATTTGCAACATCAGGTGCTGCCTGTTTTTCCCCCAGTGAATTTCAAGATGGTCATGCAAGATGGATTGAATTGACTAGCATGACCAGGTCTGGGGCACAGACCAAAGAAGTTTTACAGATTTGAGGCAGCTAGGAACTACTTTTATGTCATTATGAAATAGTAACTATTAGCCATCACTGTAGTACAGCCACTTCGTATCTAATGTTTGCTGATGGAATAATTAATAGTCCAAGGGGTCAGGGAAAAGAAGCACATAAGACACTCAAAATGGTGTGTATTTTATTGTTTGGCAGCTTTCTGCGAAGGCTATTCTATCAGGTGAGCAAAGTCAGATGATTGATCTTGACCTAGTAAGAGCTCCTGACTCCCTAGAACGGGAAGCACTGCTAAACACAACCCTCTGAGAACAGGAAGCCGAGAGTTATAGTGCTTCAAATCTAAACTTTTGTAAATTAGGTAGTAGGGAGCTAAGGACATGCTGAGGTTTTGAGAATTTCACCTTTTGATGCTGCCCAGAGGGACAGAAGCCCATGTTAAGTTTGGCAGAGGCAACTGGATTTATACAACTAAATAAAGGTACCCTGATTTATACAACTTAGGTACCCTGAATCCATGTGGTTCCTGAACAGTAAGTATAGGATTATAAATAAAAATATATTTAGCCTAAGCAACAGAGTGGCAACTGAATGTAAATAGTGCAATGGTAAGAGGCAGTAGCGGTTTTGAGCAAATAAGACGAGATGGACAAGAAAATTAGTTCCTAAATGGGAACATGTTTAAAAGACAAGAGCTGCAAAGATTATTTCTCAGGAGAATAAGTAGTGACCATAAGAGTGATCCCAAACACTTTCAGGTGCAGGTGTCTGAGAAACTGCATATAGGAAGGGAAATAAAGGATTCAGCATTCAGCTAGTTATGGGGGGGAGCCAACCACATGAAATGTTGATTGTAAAATTAACCTTTATGTAAAAATTTTTCCCTGTCTCCTGCAGAAGTTTTTGCTGTTGTTACAAGGTATTAAAGTACTTGAGTGACACTTTTGTTTGTAATAAAAGGGTGTTTTCAGAATTACAAGCAAATCACTGAGTTGATTCTGGTTCATCCATATGTTTTGGTTTACATGCCATACCATGGATCCAACACTAAATTGTAGCAGGAGTAAAAATATAGTAAAGAAAGTAGCTTGAATGGTAGACTGGAGCACTGAAAAATAGTCATCAAAACTGAAACTTTTTCTGGAAATAGAATTGGAAAATATTTACACTGCACTTTGCTCTGTATGCTCAAGTAGTGGGTGCCAATAAAAATGAAGGCAAACAGAAGACTGCCTTATTTTTGACAATAGGAGCAGGAACAGATGTGTTTAACAGTTTTCAGCTAACTTAGAGGAGGCTTATTATGAAACTACAAAAATTTGAGGAGTACAGGATTCTAAAGAAAACGAGTGAGTCATAACTAGGCTTGCCAGATCTGCCTGGACCCAAACCCAGACTCTGAATAGCACACTGTCTGCAGAGTACTCAGGATCGAGGACCTACAGAGTGCCACCTGCAGGCAAAGATCTTGTAGGCGGTACCTCTGTCTTTACTGGACTCTTGACAACGACGACTGTGGTGTGCTGCCCAGAACCTGCCTACTTGGACTGGGGATTCAGGGAGCTCTCAGCACTCTGGCCGCGATGTTCTCCTGAACTCAGTCAGTGGCTCCAACTTCCTTGTACTGGTACTTTTCATAGTCAGATGCTTTGCAGGCAACCTGAAACCTGCACTGCCCTGGCCAAATGCGACTGGTAAATCTAGTTCATGAAAGAAAAGATTTTCATTAGAAACTAAAATGGAATAGGGAAACATCAGAAATCATTGCAATTGATCAAAACCTGATGGGCCAATCTTCCAGTTCTGGAGGTGGAAACAAAACTGGTGAGAGGCCAAACTGAGACTGAATTGAGCCTGTAACTCACAGGAAGAAGGTTACATGTACTCTGTCACAGTGACGTGGTCTTGACTTCGTGCTTGCCACTGAGTCCCCCAGTTGCCCAGGGTACTGATGAATCTATGACTGCTACCAAAAATAGAGTGCGGAGGAGAGGAGACGGGCTTAGTGCTGAGAAGTTCCACTTCAGAAAGCAGTTGGGCTTACCTTCTTGGGTCCTTCCCTCTTTCCCTCCTCCCTGGTCTTCTAAAGGTATCTCAGCAGACCTCCTAATGGCATGTTCCAGTGCCAAGGCCCCTGGGAGTCTTAGCACACCTAACTCAGCTGGTCCCTTTCTTGGGCTACCAAGGGTGGCTACAAAGGCTGTAGATGAAATCCTAGACTTAGAAAGAACTGGCAACTATTATACCCAAATTCCCAAGTTTTTGCTGGGAAAACTTCATGTTTGCTATTTACAGGTGCCAGTTAGGAGTTGGCTGGAAGCAGTTTCAGTTGCATGGAGTAACAGAGTAAGTGTAAAAATAAATCTGTATACCATGGATCAGAGCTAGTTTTCTCAGATACGTAGTTGTTAAGGATAATTTCCAAGAAAATCTATGTCTAAAAGATCACCACTAATTCTCCTGTGCTGTGCTACTGATTTGCCTGATATATTGGATTTACTCTTCTGTATTTTATTAAGCATTATACGGAAACCTATTAAATACAGTCTCTTATTGGGTACCTTCTGTTCTTCTAGCACTAAGGCAATTTTGTGAGAGGTTATGCTTTTGATAAATAATTCAGCTGTTACATACCTTCGCATTTAATTCAGTTACAACACTTAATTTCTAAATGTCAAGTGAGTTCTGATGAATTGTTACTCTTCATTTTCTTGATTTGTTCTACAACCTCTTCTGCCGGCACTTCAATTTTAGGCAGATACTCCCAAGTATAATCTTTTTTTTGGTCTTACTTCTTTCGTTTTTTTTCTTAAATTCCACTATGGGAACCTTTTGAAGTTTCTCTAGCAAATGCAGATGAAGAGGAATCACTTAACTTTCTACTGTGATTTTATCTTTTCTAAGCACTATTTTTAAACCTTGTTCATCTGTTGGCTTTGCAGACTGTTTGGCAGTTTTCCTGCTCTTGGTGTGTCTGAAAAAGAATTTATTATTAGCTTTTATGCCTCATGATTTGTTTCTCAAACTTTCTTGGCCTGCTTTTCTGTTTTTTTACATTTAACCTGTCAGAGGTTTTGTTCCTTTCTATTTTCTTCATCTGGAACAACTTCAGCTTCTTGAATTTTGCTCTGAAACAGTGGACAAAAGGGGGACTGATTGCTTTATCAGGCTCCAGCTACGGGCTCTGTTAGCAGTACAAGTGCCTCTGTTGGGAGAAGGGTCCAGTTCCACCGACATTTCACATGGCTGCTTGAGGTTCTGGTCCCCCACAGCACCCAAACAGACTGGAGCCCCTGGGAACAGCCAGGCTGCTTTCTGCAGGGGCAACTCCCGGTACTGCTGAGCTCCTTGTGCTGTAACAACCAACGCAAGTCAAAGCAAAGGCCAGCAGATTAAAGAAAAAGAAACAATCTGTGCTGTAACCTGCTTCCTTTTGCAAGACTTTGTAAGCACTGCAGCGTGCATACAGCAGAACTAGCAAATAGGAGTACATCCCCTGCTCAGTGGAATTGCTACCTATAGCATTCTGAATCGCTTCCTTACAGCAGCCCTCATCGCTGCAGACCAGTGAATAATGAGTCTGAAAAAAAAGAGACAACACACATCGTTTTTATCACCCAGTTTCATAGCCAATTTATTTCCAAACAGCATGGTTAACTTATAAAACCCCAAAAGTAAACAGGTAAATTGTGAAATGGTGTAATCCCTGCTATGGGAATAAGTAAATTAAGTGTAGTAGTTTTTAAATTGAAGAAAAGTTTATGAAGGTCTTCTGGGGTTAGGAAAGCAGTTGAGTAAGTACAAAACAGTCAAAATTATCTGTCTCCTCATACAGAAACTTTCTGCCACTCCTATATTTGTCTCATGTATAACTCTGGAAATCATAAGATAAGGAAAAGATCTAAAAACGTGGGCAACTTTGTCGATTGTTTTACTGGAAAAAGAAACCAGAAGTCTTTGCTTATATGTGCACCTATAAGAGTGAAACATGTTTAAAAAGGGAATGTTTTCCACCATTTGGAAAGAGAGAAGCTCTGGAAGAGAGGGCTGATGTCAAATATTTTTCTACTTTGGATTCATCAGCAGGGTTCTGGCAGGTGCCTTTACAAAAATAGCACACATACTTGTGAACATTCAAACATCCCCGTTGAGAGATGGCATTTCCACAGACTTGTTTGGGTTCGCTCAGAACCTGAAGCGTTTTAATGGAAAATGCAGAATATGCTCGATGCTACGGAGGGTAATCTTTTGCTCTGGATAAAAACAAAGTGAATTCCTTAAGTGGACTAAAAAAAAAATCAAAAGAAAAAAAAAAGGAGAAAGGATGCTCAACTAAATCTGAAAAAAAAAAAAAGAAAACCCACCCAAAATGTAAATTCCATGTGATGGAAAGAAAGTATGTGGGAGAGGAGGAAGCACAGGTGAAGCTGATGTTTTACTAGCACACATGTCCCAGCAGACAGGAACGCAGCCAGGTTAACTTGGAAGGGTGAGCTACTGTCTCCAGTCAGCTGCTCTAACGTGCAGCCTGATGCTGTTTTGCCAGATGTGCCCAGTGTGTATGGTGTGGAGCACAAGCTAGTAAAGAACTTAAGAAACTGCAAAAGAGACTGCAGTCTTGAGGCATTTAGGCGTAAAATAAATCAGTCCTGAATATTTCTAAGGGAGGTTTTACACATACTTCTAACTGTCTGGTCATAATTGGAGACCAGTGGTTCATGTATCCCAGGCACTTGCAAAGACTGAATGTTGGCTTGCTCAAATAGTGAAACAGACTTTAGTCTTGGTCCAGAAGTATTAAGAGTTTTAGGTCTTTATTTATGGAAAGTCATTCTTAGCTGAAACTGGCCATAAAGGCTTTACGTTTGTTATTAAAGGGGGCTGGTAAACATCTTGTCACAAGATTAAAGAGCATTGTTTTCAACCACACTGTCTAGACCATTTGACAAAAATGCAGAGGAGAAAAGAGCACAGCCTAGCTTATGTACATGTCAATCTCATAAAATAAACAAAAACAAAATAAAATGTCTGTCTATTTTCAGGCAAAATGTGAATTGCAGTTACCAGAGCTATGCTCAAGGATGATATTCAACAGGAAAAAAAAAAAAAAGAAAAAGTAAAAGTATTAACAGTGGCCGGGGCATCATGTTCTCAAATATTCACAACAGCTCAAGGGGGAGCTCTGAGTTCTCAAGGAGATCTTCTGTCTTTGGTTACAGGATGATGTTCTGTACACTTTTTACAGGAAAATAGTTTTAAAAGCATAAATGCCAGTCATTTAAGGATTGAAAAATCAAGAAGAATCTTGTATACTGTTGCAAATGAATAGTAATATGAAGGGACCTGCTGAGAGTTGTCACATGCACCAAAAATGCTGTGAAAGACTCTGTATTTTTCCTGGGAAAGTTATAAAAAGCTTTTAGTTTGTTTGCTTACCTTACTTTCATTGGGGGGAAAAAACTCTGAACCATACTGAAGCATTCTTCCAAGAATATTACTCTTTTTTGCCTCAGGCGGCCTTCCTAGACCTTCCTAGAAAACACTATAGCTAAACAGGTGATCATGAACATCAAACTTGATCTCACTACAGGAACTATATCTGGAACAGTTTTGTCTTACAGCAGGTGCCGTTCACCGAGCATAGGTTTAAGCTGTTTGGGTTTCAGTACGTACCTGCTAGATCCTACTATTCCTCATTTAGTGGGATGATTAATATATTTTCAAAGCAATAAAGCAGATTCAAATACCAGTCCATGTTTAGTGTTGTTACATTTCAGAAGGGATCCAGTGGTGCCTGGATTTTCCACTGATTACTTCTTTTCCTAAAAGAAAATGTGCTGCTAGAAACCAGTATCAGAGTGACCACAGACCTGTAAAGACAGTTACATCTACAAGATGTAGAGTTAGATAAGGTAAAACAAAAACTTTAAATTATGTGGTCCGTCTGGTAAAGTACTCTGAGAACATCTGCTATAACAGTCAAGGGGCACTCTGCTTATTGTTCTTGGGAAGCAGTGATATAGGCAGTGGTATTGTCATCCCAAAGGAATGCATGCTTCAGACAGATGGGTGACATCCCCATACAGGAGGGAAGGAAGGGATGCTGTATTGGCTCTTTTTTCCATGGATGTCTCACACGAGTGGCAACTGTACCATATTAAGACAACTGAGCCCCAGGAGGCAGCAGCACAACAGGAACCGTTACACTTTCTCCTTCGTAACAACAGCAGAGTGACCTGCAAATCGACACAACATGACAGGATATCTCAGAGACTCTACGTTCGCAGCACGCTTTAGTTAGCACTAGTGATGTTTTTAAAATTACATATTATGTTAATTTTCACTGTTAATTCTTGCTTGTGTTATGTTTGGCTAGGAAAGGAAAATATGTGTGGGACTGTGCTTTTGAGCTTCTGGCCGGAGCCATCTGGAACAGGTTATCGCATTGTTCATGTTATGAGATGGCAATTACAATTCAGACACTGAATGAAGCAGACCTCAGCTGATAGCATAAGGTAGTCCACCTTTGAAAAAGGAGAGGGAACCCTCCCCAAACACCAAGAGTTTGAAATTGGGATTCTGTCCTGGGAGGCGGAAGAAATAAGCTCTACTCTTTTTCAGGCAGAATTAGGGTTTGAGACCAAGTTTCCCATGTGCTTATTGCTATTCATGTGGCAGCAGGGTGAGATGCATCGTAGTTCAAATCGCTGCCTGTCATGTGTTATATCAACATGTGACAATATCAAAAGCTTGCTTATTTGGCCGTCTCCAAGAACACTTAGATCAATCTCCATAGTCAGGCCAAAGCCCAACTTGTGAATCTCATGGAGCTTAGGTGCTATCAAAATGCAACTGTTCCTGCAAATGCCCAGCAGTTGTGCTCTAAGTGTTTTGCTGGTTTTGCTGGTAGAAAATTTGGTTCCATAAGGTTTGCTAGGAGCAAAATGGATGTTTTAAGTATCTAAAGCTTGGACATAGGCCCTTAAAGTGTCAGTTATTGGCAAAGTCCTTTAGCGAATTCACGTCTATATGGCTGTGCAAAAGATGTCTAAGACTTGTCACTTTCAATGACTTTGGGCTCACACACCTGCCACCATACAGATCTGTGTGATTTGACACTGCTCCTGCAGTTTGACAATGTCCTTGAGAATGTTCAGAGAGGGTGAACTTTAAAAAATGACAAGAACATCCAAGAAGCGTGTTTGGCAGATACAGTTCTGGAGAAGTCTAAGTATGATTTCAGGTAGAATTAAAAAAGGAGATGAAGTGTTGTAAAGGTTAATAGATGAGGACTTGCTTTTGTGAAGCTGACTTTTTATTCAGGAGTGCTGAGTATAGTTAACTTATTGAGTTCCCTGACCGAAATACAGCTCTTGCCTTAGCATTCAGAAGCCGTTAGAGTATGTTCTCCGGTGCTGAGGGTCCCCGCTAACCAAGTGCTGTGCATTATCTGCAGGCGCATGGCATAATTCATACATTCAGTCATCTCATCCAAGGAGGGTAGAGTTAAGGTTACACGACATAGCTTGTGCCCCTTATGATTATATATTACACAGTTTTCAAAATCCAAGGCTCAAACATAATTAGATCTATAGTTTCAACCCTAGCTATGCACAAAGCAAACTTGTAAGAACATACTCAGTTACCTAACAGAGCCCTATTTTGTACTGTGTACTGTACTGCAGCTCCTCATGAAGACGAAGAAAACGTCAAGGTAATCTAAAGAAACTAGTGGATTTTATAACATGGGGGGATAGTTGAGGCCATTGAAGTGAGAGTGCTGCTAGACCTGAAGTTTAGCCACTATCCACCACAAACATCTTCCTTTATGCAACTCTTCATATCAAAGAGAGTTGTGAGAAGGGTGTGGCTGCACCTCATTATTTTGTGGCTGACAGTAGTTACAGAAAGGTGCTGCAGAAATTCCACTTAGCCATAACATCAAATCCTTTTATTTAGGGAAAAAAAAGTCACCATGCTGTAAACTAGCCCAAGCTGTGGTTTGGTACACTTTTTGTACTCTGTTTTTTATCCACTACAGCTGTCAGATGGAGACAGGCAAAATCAAAGCATTTGCACAGTATTCCTTCTTAAGGGAGCCCCTTAGGTGGTCAAATCTGGATTCACCTCCCGCCTCCAGCGCTGGAGCACCTCTGCCGGCTGGCTGATGAATCAGAACTCTTTAATCTGAGGCAGTTCTTTGGGACCAGACTGGTGCTGTGCTCGTACGGTGATTCTGGCACACGTACAATGATTTTACCAGGTGATGGTGAGAAAAATTCAGTGGGTCAGCAAGTGTAGTATCAACAAGTCTATGAAGCAAGCTCTTCATCCACACAAATGGCTGCTCAGAGCATCTGCTTTGCTGTAGAGCTGTTTCTCATAGTTTCAGTAGATATTCACACACCTAACATACAGTAAGCACTGCTACTTTTAGACTTGTTAGCTCTGCAGATCATTGAGTGTATTGAGAAACACTGGACTATCACTACGGAGTAATGAGAATACTCACTGTTAACCTTTTGCCACAATGCAAATTTGCCCAGTCTTTGCTTTCTCTCTCTCGCCTGTTTTCTGACCCATGACAAAACTTTCCTCTCACAACATGCCCAGCGAGCTTCTTCAGAAGTCCCTTGTGTGAGTTTTTGTTAAGCTTTTGGGAAGTCTATTTAAAATAAGTTAATCGGTTCTTGTTTATCTGCAAATGTATTGACACTGTTTGAATAATTCTAGGAGAGTGTTTAATTTCCCGTGCAATGCAATGATGTAAGCAAGTCACTGAGAGACAAACTGACAGAAATGGCACTGAGCATCCGGTGCTGTCATTTTTGAAAAGTAATTTCGACAATTACAGCCAGTTAGTGAGGTACAGAGCTCTTGCACTTCCCATTGGCACCGATATGACTTGTGGGTGCTCAGCAACCCTGAAGCAGCTCAACCTTTGTATCTCAAGCTGGGTATCCATGCTTAGAGGCCAGTTTTATGAGTATCTGTTATAACAACTCTGTTTCTCTGTTTCTCAATCTGTTACAGAGAGATGTATGATAGATTTTTATCTTGTCGGACATTTCATGTTCCTTAGGAATAAAGGGTTTCCTCAGATGGAAGACTCAACAGAAATTCAAAGTATTCATTTAATGTCTATGTCTGTATTTAATTTCAGTGTTCATCTTTGTATCTCGCATAATCTTTGCAGCATCTGATTGCTTACCTCTCACATCTCATACACGTTCTGCTTGACCTATTAAAGCTCTGCCTGTGGCAAAGTTGCAAACACCTGAAAAAGTACTTTATTTCCTTCCTCTTCACTCATAACTGGAGACCTGCAAGATATGGCTTTCCTGAGAAATATTTCATTTCACAAACCGCTCCCTTAAGTGTGGGGTCAGTTTTAAAAGAGGCAGTGTTTGTAGACAAGCCATTTGTTTTCCTTTGTGCGTTTAATTTGTTTATTCCTGTTTTCAAATAATCCCCAAGCAATATAGTTCCTGTAGCTGCGATTGTCATGAATTCAAGTTATTCACCTCCCAGAGGGTCAGACCTTTCATCAGGATGCCATTGGCACGAAGCAGCAAGTGTTGCATATTCATCGTCCCAGACACCAGCTAGAGGGCCTCCAAAAAGCCGGACTTTTTTTTTTTGTTCTCAGAGTAAGGAAAACAATCCCTTCCCTTCCCCAGTCCCTTGATAAGGGTTTCTGTCCAATAACGGTGCTCTCTGCTCTGAGGCACATTTAACTGTGAAGTTTGCAGCGGGAGAGGCTTTCCTTCAAGCTGTTAGTGTTTTATCCTGGCAGGCTCCTCGAGGTTGTTGTGAGGAGTCTAGCCAGTTGGTGAGCTTTGTAATCTAAACCAGCTGTCCCAGGCTGAGGCCCCCATTTGCATTGTTTAACATACTTAGAAAATGAAGTGTTCATTTTTAACATTCCTCCTCCAATTGGTTTAATGCTGAATTACAGAAGAGAACTAAGCAAAACCAGGTGCTTTCTCTGTATTCTCTCCAGTGTCTGAGGAGGTACAGACGGCTCCCGATCTTCTCCATTACTTGCTATTTCATTCTTTGGACTATAAATGACTGAGGAACTGAAGTGCTAGCAGAGGGTAATGTTTGGAAAAACTTTCTAGTTATTCATCAGCACAGACTCTGGGTTTTTTTTTTCCACCTTTCCCCAACGGTTTTGGACATGCAAGGATTAAAAAGGTAAGTGGCACGCATGGAACTTCTTTACTTACTGAAGGGAAACCTACTTGTGGAAAATATCAGTGGTGGGGATCTGGTATGCCAATCCACTTGCTAAAGCCATTTGCAAAGAGACGGGATCTCAATGGTCAGAGGTGGGGAAAGACGATCTGTCTATTATTAAAGCTGTGCTGTCTCTGACGAGTTCCTTCTTGGTCTGTGCTTACACTCTGCGCTTTAGGAACCCCGGCATCCGCAGGAGTGCTGAATTGCGACAGCAAACGATCCCACTGGCTACAGTGATTGATTTGAAGCTAATTAGTTACTACTGCAGAAGTTAATTACTAGTTTAAAATATTTTGCCTGCTGGGCAAGCTACTGTGACCAGCTGAATATAGTGTTGATAGGTTGTGCTGCATGTCTGTTAATAATTCTTGAGGGGATTTGAGAAATAAAGTGACGAGCAACTTGAGATGGTGGTTGCAGGCAGAACACTTGTGAGGCAGTAAGGTCACCCCCCCACCAAGAGGAAAGAATATATCATCTTGTAACAACGGAAACTAAAGACCGTCTAGAAACATATGAGTTTTGTCTGACCAGTTTTATAGGGGATTTTGTTAGTGTGCACTGCTCTGCAATAATGTAGAGCGTAGCCCAGTTGCTAGGTATGTTAACATTCAGCTATAACCTGTTGTATTTCCTTCTAGTGCTGTTCTTGCTACATGCAAAGTGAGTAAGCAGTCTTTATACCAATGCATGCTTTAAAATATCTTCAAAAAGATTTGAGGTATCAATAAATGAAGTGCAAACCTAAACGGATAACGTTGTATTTTGAATGCTTTGCATCCGACTCTAAGGAAAAGTCTGTGCAGAATTTGCCTTTGCTTGTCACTCAAAAGCTGCCAACAAGCACGATCCGTCTCCGCAGCACTATGAACAACCATTTTAGGGTTTATGTTTACTTTTCAGAGCTTGTGCCTGTCCCTTCATCTAAAACAAATTTGTTCAAATCTGTTGGTCACTGTTTGTGTGTGGTTTTTTCTGATGCATTTGTAGGTCTTTTTCAGCAGCTCAGTTTGCACTGGAAATCAGAGACAGCTCTAAGGGAGAAAGTTGGCAGCTTGCTTGGGTAGCAGAACTAAGGCTACCTAAAATATCCCTCGCTTCCTGTACTGGTTTTGTGGGAATGTATTGTATACAATTGCCATTCAGAACTAGAATCCAAGATAAGCAAGATGTGGGTCTAATTGTATTGAGAAGAAATTTTGTATAAAGCAGTGGCAAAGCACTGAAACCCATAGTACATAGAAAAAAAATAATTTCGTACTGTCCTTTCCCGGTTTTCTGTCTGTTAGTAAATACTTGGGGGTGGGAGCTTAGTTGACCAGAATTTTCATGCTCCAGGTAAGGAGTTCCAAATACAGCCATAGAGCTCTGTTAGCGAGGGATCCTCTTCTTTCAGTTGCAGTTAAGAGACCCTGTAGGTCCCACTAGATGCTAAGGTGATAAAACTGGGGAAGGCTCCATTGAAGATAGCAACTTCTAGTAGCTGATGACCTGGCACAGCGTGTCTGCTTGCAGAGAAATATATCACTCAAGACTGAGTAAAGGGACAGAATCTGGCCCTAAGAAAATGGATTAATCTCAGATACAGTCTCCTGGGGATGAAATGCGGTTTAGCGGTTAGAGCAACTGGCTTGGATTCAGGACCTCCTGCATGACATGTCTGCAGGCCTGCCAATGTGTTGCACTGTGAGCTTAGGCAGGGCCTGTGCTCTGGTTTACCCATCTGTAAAATGTGCATAATGTGCAAGAAAAAAGTTGATATTCTCAAAAGAAAGGTGTCAGAGAGGGGCAATAATACTTTATTGGATATTATACACTTGTTCATTAAGCAGCTGCTGCATGGGGTGTCATAAAAAATAGATTAATTAATAGACATGTTCAGTCTGATTCTGATCCCAGTTGCATAAAACCAGAGTAAAATTAGTGACTCTGAGATCTGAATCTGGCCCACAGTTTTATCACTCCCTCTCCAGAGGCCAAATTCGTGCTAGCAAATCTCTGTGGAATACACTGAAGTGTCACTAGGAATTAATTTATCCATGTGTATTTAATTCTATATAATGAGCCTGGATATCAGAAGGTTTTCAGCCTATTTTCTATGCATATTACAGGATACTGACTGCTTTCACACTGGCCGTCTGCCTTTCAAGCCCTGGAAAAGCACAGGTGAGAGGTGCACACAGAGATCTATGTACTGTTTTGTACTGAAGCGCTATATGGCATGAGACTTAACTGGCTAGCAGGTGAATAGGAAGCTCTGTGGTCTGGGGTTTACATGAAAAGGAAGCTGTGTGGTCTAAGGGTTTAGAGGGGAGAACTTGGAGCCAGCAGGATTCTGGAGTTGAACATGGACTGAGCTTATTGACTCATCCTTGCCAGCTCAGCAAAATATCCCTGTAGAAACCTGGACCTCACTGAAAACCTGCTTATGCCTCTGAACGGAACAGTTCTGGAAAAGGAAATAAGAAAAGCCATCCCACGAGAGCAGGGACAGCTCAGTTCTGTGGTGGGGAACATCCACGTCTGGAAAACTTATTCGTATAAATAGGTATTTTCCGCGTATAGCAGGATCTTGTCTTAAGACTGTTTAATTTTGGACTGTGATCCTGAATGACTGCATCCTAGTTTTCATTTTAATTTATGCCTGAAACCATTTTTGTTCAAGGGGCAGGGTTTTTGAGGGTGGATGGAAGTAAAGGAATCCAGTTCTTGAAATAGCAGAAGCCTTAGTTCTTTGTGTTCTTGGGCTCCAAGTGGACTTTAAATTAGGAAAAACAGTTCCCAAAGGCATGTTAAGTTTGAATTCCTAGTTGATAATCCAGATATACTCAGTGTCCAGAGCTGTGTTTCTACGTACCTTTGCCAAAAGTCTCTGAAATGTAGTTGTTTTTTTTCTATTACATTGAAAATTTCCTGCACATGGCATGCTTATTGATATTTTTGTGAACATCGGATCTGTATGGGAGACGCTTTTCATGCCCCTGGAGAATCTTTGAGATTTTTGTAATTTAAAAAATATTGTTTCTGTTGTTATTTTTATAAAAACTTCTTGTACCGTAAATTGATTTTGAAGTCCCAGCAAAAAGCAACTTGAAACCAAGATGATAGCAATGAATTCTTTCTGAAGATATCGAAACTGGTCATTTCAACAGTATTGGAACCAATCTTCTCTAGAATAAATTTCTAGAAAGTTGTTGAAACCAGTTCTACAGTAGTTTCAGTATTTCTGAATCATTGCTCACTGTCCAAAAGAAAATAATTTTGTTAAAAACTATCTTAATTTTTCCTGCTAACCTAGGTGTAGTGTATACGCCACAGCACAGAAAAGAGAACAAAAAGTAGAGTACATACATTCTTTAAAACATGAGGCTGATTATACATTCTCCCATCAGATATCTTGGCTTTCCACAGCTTGATACCAAAACATGTTGGAATGCCAAAATAAATGAAGGCAGAGTTCCTTCATAGTTGTTTGACACTTCTAGTAGTGGTTTTGTGTATTCATGTGTGCAAGTGGCAGGTGCAGTCCAAACAGTGCCACGTGTTTCTCTTCATGTCCCCTCCCTAGTTCCCGCAATAGCCTGCTTCCACTGACTTATCCATCTCACCCCTTGTCTCCCATCTACAACTTACTACTTCTCCAAACATGAACCAAGCACTTTACTTTTCCACTGATTTCTTCCACAAAGTCCAAAAATAAGTGTCTTTACCATTTAACAACAACAAGAAAGGAAGAATCTTGAACACACTCCATACCTCTGCCCTCTGGTTACTTCAGTGGTTCCTGTTTTCTGGATATCTCTTGCTTACATTCCTTGGTACAGCCTATTAACTGGCAGGATCCTGTGCTTGTGAAAACTGCTTGGCCCATTGCTAAATAGCTGGAGGCGCAGTCGAAAACTAGGGAGAGCAGGGAATCATTTCAACGGTCTTTGACACAATCATCACCAGTACTGTCACTTTTAGAACTGCTGAGGGTCACTGATGAGGTGCTGAAGACTCCAGGTTGCAGCCCTGATAAAGACCAGCACCATAGGATAGGAAGGAACAAGTAACCTTGCAAGCCTAGCACGTGTCATGTGAAGATTTATCTTCTAAAACCCAAAAAGTTTGGTGTACAGTAAAAGCCTTCCTTTTATTTAGCTTGTTATGTTTTAACTATGGCTTCAGTTCAGTCAGATGGCTAACATGTTGAGACATACGTACTGAATTGTCTATATGTGGCGTTTCAGACCCTGTTAGAGAAGTTAGCTAGTACCTTTTAACTAAGCCCCCCGTTCTGGCAAAAACAAGACCCCAAAATGGAAGAATGTACTTCTGTGTTAACAACTGGCATGGAGCCCGTTGCACGTTATGTGTTGGTTACCTCCAGGGAGATGAACAGCCTGACGCTGTCATCACCTTGAGGGAACTATCTCCTGAGTTAAGGGGCTGGCATATGCGCTGAGGTCTCAGGTCCATGCCTTGCTGAGCGTCCTTTGGGGAAGGGACTTTATTTTGGTGTACTGTCTAGCGCTGAACAACTGTAGTAAGCATAATAATCCAGATGAGCATTTGACTCTGCAACGCTCTCATTTCACAGTCACTGAGTGTCCTTTGTTTTCTCGTTTTAGCAACAATGCACTAATGGGTTTGACCTGGACCGTGCCTCTGGGCAGTGCTTAGGTAGGACTTTAATTAAATCAATACATTTAAACTGGGGTTCAGAAATCCTGACTTTATTGAGTTAACATTGTGCTGCTGTTGGTATGTTTCAGCTGAAAAGTTCTTGCTGTGTGACAAATACGTGTGTTTGTGTATATGTATATACAAAAATATGTATATATATATAAAAATATGTGTGTGTATTTACATAGCACAAGTATATACCGATCTTTGACATTGTTGAGATACTAATTGGCCGTCAGTGCTTCTCACATAGCTGTGATGCATTGAGATGAGTTTGGGAGCTCAGTCTAGTTGCCAAATGACAAGGGTTGTTTACCCTCCTCTTTCTCCTCCAGACTGTTTCCTATCTTTGTTGGCAGCCTCCACCTGGAGGCCCAGATATAGTCTACCACTGCTCAGGGTTGAAACTCCAAGTAAATTGTTGAGGCAGTACAGGGAAACACACACTTTGCCCTATGGCATCTTTTTATCAATGGCATTCAGTCTCCAGGGCAGCATCTTCTGCATTCATTAAAGTCACTCAAACAGTAAGAGAAAAACCAGTAACAGATTGCTTGCCCTCTCATAACAACCTACTGCTTCTGTGCTCCGAGAACCAAGCGAATGCTCAGTTTGGCTAAACCATTTGTATCTTTCTAAATTTAATTCAGCAACAATCTCAATCAGAGCAAGAAAGACGCCTAACCATGTCCCCAGATCTGAACATCCCTAACTTTTTCTGTGGGAGGGAGCTCGGGAGTTCCAAATAGGAATCCAAGTTTCACAGCTGGGCAAACCAAACCACCAGTGTTTGAAATCCTGATCTGCATGTTGTGGTTTGGACAGACCCTCTAGCAGGAACAGGCGGTAGCATGCTGTAGCCATGTGTAAATCAGTGTTTAAACTGAACATTTATAGAATAACAAAGCAGGTTTTCCCCTCTCCCTCTATCCTCTAATAGTGAAATAAAAGAAGTAGAACACAGGATATGTTGAATATGTGGGATGTTTCCTGCTTTAGTATGATCTAACTTCAAAGTGAGGCTCCACAAGGAACGATTAGCTTTTCCGTTCAAAGAGAGTATCAAGTTTTTTAGCAAAGTCTTGAGAAAAACATGTTAACTGTTTTTTGGATAGGTCCCATTAAGAAGCAATCACTCATTTAACATTTGCAATTTCCTTCCAGATATTGATGAATGTCGGACTATTCCTGAGGCCTGCAGAGGAGATATGGTGTGTGTCAACCAGAACGGTGGCTATTTATGCGTACCCCGAACAAACCCAGTGTATCGGTCACCATATCTGAATCCTTATTCAAATATTTATCCACCGCCCCCAGCACCAGGCCCCGTTCCTAACTACCCTACTGTTACAAGACCTCTGATCTGTCGTTTCGGTTACCAGTTGGATGAAAACAATCAGTGTGCTGGTAAGTAGTAGAAATCTTTAGTCTATATTTTTATTTATATTAAAACTTGTCTGACATTGGAGAAACAATTATCCTGCAATTGCCCTTTAGTTATTGTATCACTCAAGCCCAGTCTTTTGAAGTGCAGCTATTTTTTTTAAAGGATGTGAGCTCTACATTTCCTATAGTCATTATTCAATGCAAGCTAAGATATGATGATATAATGAGTCCTATTATTTAATCCGGAAACCCACTTTTATGAGAGAAGTAATGTTTTTATGAGATAAACAACCATCTGATGGCAGGTGATTTGTCAGTGCATCAAAGGCATGCCTTTTATGCTTATGAATCTGTCCTTGACAGAGAAGAGAGATGGCCCTCCATTTGAAGCATTAGATGGGGACTGAGGAGACCTTGATTCAGTTCTTGGCAGTATGTGACCTTGTTCAGATTTCTGGACCTCGGTCTTCCTCCTTTAAATGGTATAAATAAAAGTTGTTTCCTCCCATGCTTTGCATTCTTCATTTAGACTGTGAGCCCTTTGGAGCACCTACCTTGCTTATCCAGAGGGTGGTACACAACTGTTAGCACTACCATTGCTCTAATGACTATAAACTTCAGCTGAGACTGGAACTCCCTTGTTCGAGGCACTGCGCAATCACACAGGGAAAGAATCGCTGCCCCAGCAGAGCGTTGACATTATCTTAGTACCTTGATGTTCCCCAATCTCCAATACAAAAACCAAATAACTCTACGAAGAATTTCTTGTGTTGGTAGTTTTTCTACTTTTGCATCTTTTGCTAGATTCTGATTCCACTTACTATATTTTATACTGGGTTTAACTCGGATGTAAGCTGCTCCTGTGTTACTCAAATTTAAGGGAGATTTAGATTATATCCCTTTGGTTTGCTTGCTTTTGATAATGTCATGTTATGAAGGAACGGTGAGAAAATTTCTGAACTAAAGTAAATTCCACTGGCCAAAATATTTATTTTGATGCCAAACTTGGAATCAAGAGATCAGGATCAAACTGATCATTGGCAGCTGCTCAGGGTAAATGCTAGAGATGTAGCCGACAGGTCTACCACAAAGTCAATTTATAACCACTACTTATTTCTGCGTCTCAGTTGTCCCAATGGTAAAGCGAGTTTTTTATCTCTTGTTATTATATGTAGGTAATTGTCTGAAGATTTTTATCAAAATCTTTTTTGAAATAGGACTGGTCTTTGACAAGAAAAAAAGCCCAAACTACAGAAGATAGGAGCTTTCAATAGATAATTTTGCCTGTCTGTAGACTAAGGAACTGCATTTAACTCAGAACGCTTCTTTTTTGAATGCTGCTGCAGAACAACACAAGAGCTAAAACTGACTTGTCGTTTGGGCTGATTCTGCCCTATTGTCTGAAATTTCTGGCAGGACTTGATTTCAGATTATGTATTTTGTTTGCTTCCCTAGTAAGGAGACCATGATCCTTCAGAGGAGCTGTGAGAGTCTAGATTTAAATTCAGCTACTTTGGGGCGCATTTTTCTGTATTTGAATCATTGCTGTCAGTATGTTCCAAGGTGGGAAAAACGTGTTTTCTAACCAGCCCTAGTAGTAATACCTACTGGAAAATTTAGAAAGCTGTTTTTTAATGAGGAGTTTTGAAATCCTGGTATAACTGATGAGTTTGCTGTAAAAATAAGCATGCATACTATCCAATCCTTTGAAAATTGCAACTAGTCCTTCTGATCTTAGCAAATTGATCAACGTCAGTTATTTTATCTACTGATTTGTAGGCTTCCAGGAGTATTTTCATTTTGCTAACTTTGATGTAGATGAATCAGGAAATGGGGCAGGTAGTGGAAAAGAAGTGCTGAAATCAGAGGGGAAATGAAAGCCCTATATTTTACTCTCTCTGGCCTACTTGCACGCAAACCATACTAATCAAAACAGGTGGATTTTGGAAACTTTACCAGTGGACCTTCCAGCCTGCGAAGGGCATATATGTTCCTATCCACACTGGCAGAAATGTGAGGACTAATGCTTTCTTCAGTCAGGCCTGTTCACTTCTGTCACTTTAACTTTCAAGTATGGGAATTTAATTGTGAGGGAAAGTTTGGTGAATAGAGACGTTAACAAGAATAGATGGGAAAGGACCAACTGCCATCCGAGTACCGCAGTTAGCTGGAAGCAGTTTTCGAAAGTCTACATCAGGTTTGAATTTGGGCAGATGATGGATCATGTTTGCGTTAGAGGAAGAAAAACAAAACTTAAAGAAAACAAGACCTGTCAGAGCAAAGGGGTCTCTGCTGGGGTTAGATTTCATTTTTCATTTAGTGAAATCCTCTAGAGACATTCACTGTCTTGATGCGGTATTTATTTTTGTATCTGTGTGCCCTAGGATGGAAAGTGCGAGCACCAAGGGAAGTGGTATGAGTACATGTGTCACTGCAGTGGTGGTAGGAAGGACTGATCCCCTGGTTCCAGGACTTCTGGCGCAGTTAACAGGGGTGATTTGCAGCCTAGTGCTTGAAGGTCTGGGAGAGGAGGCGCCAGGGAACCTTGACAGGGTCCTCAGAAACCACCAAAATTTCAATCAGGTCATTCAAGAAAGTCTGAATTGCATGAGTCATGGCTCCATCTTATTATAAGTTAATTATAAGCATTACATCATGTTAATAGTGTTTCAGTTGCTCTGTGCTTTGCTGCTTGTCAGCATTCAGCATGCTCTTAGGATACAAAGCCCTTCAAGGGTTAATTTTATGGTGGAATGGTTGAAAAGAGTAAACTGGAAGCTATTTTGCCCAGTAGCTGAGCCACTATATAACTTCTTACAGGTTTGTTATGTTGGTGTTCTGGCACCGCCTTCAAGCACCTTCTTTCCAAATAAAATTAGTCACAGGTATTTCCATTAGAGATGATGAGACTTTTTGCTGTTGACTTCAGGGGAACCGGAGCTATTCTAATGCCAATGTTTCTCAGAAATCTCCAATTTTTAACAGAGTACACATTTTTGTCTGGTCAGATATGGGGTTACAGGTCTGGGTCACATTTTCTATAGCTAGGCCAACAGAAATCTTTACTTTCTCTTCGAATTCCAGTCAAAACAGCTTATTAAACACAGGAACCTTCCCTGGGAGATTTGCAGCCTCAGCTTTGAAGCACTGACCTTGTTCAAGAGACTTCCAAAGTGAAACAGGATAAAAATTTGGTCTGAAAGCTGTATGAGACTTAACAAGCTCTTTTTTTTTTTATCCCCCCCTTTGCTAGAGCTGACAGGAAGGCTGTGAGAGGGTCGCTCTGTCCTGGCCTGGCATCTGGCCTGCCTGCCAAGGCTCCATGTTCCCTGGCTCTCAGAGGAATGTGCACCCCGGGTGGTTCAAATAACATTCCCCCTTGTGGGGGCTGATATATTCCAACACAGCAAAAAAAGAAATATAAGCCATTCTTCTCCCTTTCAAGCTTTTTTGGCCTCATCCGTTCTGGCCTGGATGGTCATAGACAGCGGTTAGGTGTCCACGTTCCTTCCCCATCCTGTTCACCGCTCAGTCTTAACAACTCTTACCTCCAGATCTCGTTGTTTGTGAAAACAAAAACTTTCCTGGCACAAGCGCCTCTCAAAGACAGCTGTCAGTGACCACTTTGCCACTCCAGTGTCCTCTGCGTGGTGCAGAAGTAGCTGTAGCCATTTGTGGCAACAGGCGGAGACGTATTTTAATAATCACTTTTTAATTCTTCTCTGGGTTTGATTCCTGATACGTGGTATTTTTACCCCTGGAGTTGCTGAATGCTTTATATCTTGTATGTATAAATGTACTGTGTTTTCAACAGCACGAAGTCTGTATACTCATTCCAAAACAGGTTGGGAATTATTTATAACCGCAACTAACGCTGGCATAAAAGACCACATACAGGAAAAAGCAAAGAACATCTAGTGCAAGAGTGCTGCTTGAACTGTTTGTCTTCTAACGCTACTTCTCTATAAATACAAAATGGCTAGTCATAATAATGACTTTTTGTTCAAGGAACTTGCTCTAGTAACTGTTGGCAAGATCAAACTGGAGCTAGGGCCCATGTTCTTGCGTTATACATTCGTAAGCTGAGAGCTCTATTCCAACTTCCCTTCACTCCACCTTGCTGTTTCCTGATTTACAATGATCTTTAAAACATGCCTCAAACACAGATCCTTCTGAGCATTGTGGAAAGAACTGTAACGGGTGGGCTCTCATTTTTGCTTTCTCTCCCATTAATGCACATGCACAATGCAAGGGCATGACGGGGGTGGGGAGGTATCTGAGAGGGTTGAATGGAGGGATCGGATCTCTGCAAAGACAGAGAAGTAGATGTTAGGAAAGGTATAAACATAAGGCAAGATGAGTATGACCTAGAGACAGAAAGAAGGGAGGAGGCCAGCTGAGCTAATAATACAAAAAAAGGCATCATCTTTATTTTTAAAACAAAAGCTAAAAGGAAGAAGCACAAAAGCAGAGGGAAATGGAAAGATGCTCTTTCCAAGCGTAAGAGAGAATTGTTCTTCAAGGCCTCATCGGTGGAGCAGTCATTGCTTCAGCTTTCCTCATTTCTCAAAGACTGCCAGGACCTCGTACACTCCCCACCTACAGGTCCCCAGCCCTACATTCGTGGAGTGAAACCCCTTCCTTCAAAACACTACCTTTGCGCAGATGGCTTTTAGATCATTATCTTTTACATTGCAAGCATACCTAAAACCCACATCCAAGCCTGCAGTTGTACTGACCTGCCCTGTGTGCAACCTCATTAAGAACAGCCTATGCCTAGATGAGTTTTCAAGCAAAATAAAGGAAACAGATGTGCATGTCTGGGGAGAGGGGAGGGAAATGAAGATACGAGGAACTGAAAGGAGGTGCCCAGGTCTTGCGGCTGGCCCATGGCTGTGCTGGGGATAGAGCCCAAAATTCTTCATCCAATGGCTTAACCATTAAACTGGGCTGCCTCCTAACAGTGACTTTTCTAGTGGCCTCTCTGGACATATAGAAACAGGAGGAAGAAAAGGAGGGAAATGCAGCAAGGAGATTATGCCCTGGAAGGGGTTGTGTAAAGGAAAACCAAATGAAATCCACTCCTGCCATTGCCTTTTTTAACCCTATTTCGTTCAGCTCTGTGTCTTTCTCTTTTCCTCTTGGTCTGTGAGACAATCTCTTTTGCTATTCCAGAGGGCCAGTTCCTGAAGGCTATGCATGGTCCCTGTTAGGGCAGCATCATGTCCAAATCAACTAGAAAAAAAAAGAAAGGTTGCATGAGAATAGGTTCTGCAAGAGGTTGAGGGCAGCCTCCTGAAAGGATATGTAATTGATAACAACTCCTGATTAAATTAAGGGCCATGATGTGTAGCCTTTATTCGTAAGATGGTTTTCCTGTTGGGTTTTGTATGGGGAAATATAAATTTGGACCTCATACTGCCGTAGCAACAGAAAAGTTGCCTCTGAAGTATCTCAAGAAGAAGCTATAGTCGGTGGCTAAGGCTTGGGTTGGAGGATTTTGTATTTGATTCCTGACTTTGCCATAGATAAATGTGCTGGGTATTCGGGGGCTTCAGGTCATTCTGTGTAAACTGAAATAATAATTCATTTTCAGGATTGTAGCAAGGATAATTTCACAAGCAGATGATAGGTGCTGAGATAACTCCCTGACAAGTATCATGTGAAATATGTAAACAGGAGAAAAAAGGCCCAGTTTAATAAACCTACAACACTGAAGCTTGAAGTGAGACATGTGGGACTTTTTTACTTCCCTAGTGCACTAAACTGGCTGGAAATCACTGGGCACTTTTGTCTATGTTTCTGCATAGATCAGAGGAGAGGGGAAGTCCCAGAACTTTATCAGTATCTCCCATTTACTTCAGGAATACCTGTGCTACAAAAGCTTTCAGTGGTTATTTGATCCTGGAGTTTTTCAGTCACCATCTACTTATGCTGTGCTTATTTCACGTTTTAGCACAATTCAAGACGGCTGACCCTTGATTATCTAATGTAATGAGACTAGACAAGCCAGGTGGAATAAAGACATGGAATATACAAACTATGTACATTAAGACAGAAGACCATATGCCAGGGGACTAATGGAAGAAGGATAATTAACGTCATAGAGTACAGACATGCTTAACATAGCCCTGTCCCTTTGGATAAACCCACATTGTACAGCTCCAGGCAAACGTAAATATAACTCTTCTGGGTCCAGCCTCAGTGCTTCTGATCTGACGGCCTGATCTCTTCACGACCACAGAAATCTTCATAAAGGTAGTCACGAGCTGACCATAAAATATTCATGGGCAAAAAGGTACATCTCAAAACACTCAGAGCTCCTTCCTTCCTCAGAAAACCATTGCACCAGCATGGAGGATGGGACGGGCCTGAGGAAAGGCAAGATTCAGCTAGTCCCTACAGTAGGGTCCATCAGTAGGGTCTTTCCTACAGAAATTTGACCATCAATAAACGCATCCTCCCCCAGCAAAATTTACCAAGGAGAATGAGGGTGGAAATGCTGCTTTTCACTGAAGTGAATCCATTTGTGGTGGAGGAGTTGGCTTGATAGAAAAAGTTGCTGTACGTATCTGTCTGTAGCAGGGTAAATTGAGCCTTCTGTGGCTTGGATTATTCCTTCTTTCATTCCTCCCTAAGTGCAGTGTGGGAGGAGTACGATCTGGTGGTTAAAGCACAGGCGAGTGCTTCGTTTATTTGTGAAGCTTCTACTACTCAGAAAGAAATGAGTAAAATTGAAGCAAGAAATATAACATGCAAGCCAACAAGGCTGGCATGTTATTAAGAAAACTGGCATCTCTGTGTACTGGAATGAAAAATAGCAGGCTCCTGGGTATGGCAAAGTGTAACAGTAAGTGCAAGTCCATCATTCTGCATGTCAGTGCCTTTCAAGCGTCACTGACTGTATTTATGTGTGATGATGTGAGAAGGGAAAATAAAATAAACACAACTACAGTATAGCCACAACTGAATTTGACTGAACTACAGTCATACTGGGTAGATAGCTGGATAGTCAACTGGAGACCAAAAGCTCTTAGACCTCTGATTACGGTCCCCCTTGACTTTGGTGAAGATTTTAGGAACTTGGAGCAGAAGATCTTGCAGTGAATTTATTAGGTTTAAGTTAATCTTGTCTTGAGCCTAAGCCACTGACCATAAGTAGCTTATGGTCAGGGAGTTTGGTACCATATTTTCCTCCTGCCAGACTCCTGATACCATGATAAGGATTTCCTAGAAGTTGTGAGGGAAGAATAGACAGCTGGTCAGAAAATCACCTTATGATTAAAATCTGTGGCCACCAGGAGTGTTTGAATTTGCTTTCAACTTTAGCTTGAGCTAAACTGATTCTGTCTGTGGAAGTGTTTTCACCTGCTTATTAGGGGTGATTAAAAGTTTTCTGGTTTCTTCTGTACTGAGGCTGGGAGCCAGGAGGGAAGCACAGAGGCATACGGAGGGGGGCAGCTGAATGAGAATGTGTCACGCTACAAAACATAACTGGTTTGTACGCAGAGAAGGGGCATAAGCACAGAAGGGACAATGTCCATGTCTTGTTAGATGTGCAGGCCACAGTCCAGACACAGGAAGGTTAAAATCTCTCTAGACTGTGACCTCTGTATTTCATGATGTGTTTCAGTTTTCCCTCTTTCTTGGAATTGTATGATACTTTGGTATACAAGGTGGCAAGAACCCAGGAATCCCTTTTCCCTTGCGCTTTGTAGACTGCAGAAGGAAAGGGTATACAAGGGAAAGATGTTTAACTGATACTCTGGGTTTTGGTTGGTTTAATGGCCTTGGTTAAGTTTGGTGTCCAAATTGGGGGTTACTGTTTACTGGGCTCTGAGCCAGATAATACAGAGACTTCAGTTGTCACCAAGAGGTAGTTGGCAGGAGGTTATATGTGACTCACTTCAGAGGAGCAGTAATTGTGCCCAGCCTGCCATATCCTCAGGCATGTGTTGGCCAGGGCAAGGCTCTCACCCCTGCTGTTAATCTCTGAATGATTCCTTAGACTCACTGCTAACAGTGGTTTGATACATGAGGCTTTGTGGCCACTTTGCCTTTATTGTCTTACTTCCCGGGATTTCAGCAGTGCCAGATCAGTTAAAGCCACTATGTACTGATTACCTCTGTCTGCTCTGGAACAGATTTCGTGAGCTTTTCTTTGTGGGATAGCTGTCGTGCAAGGCAGTCCCGCCAACTAGACAATTACAGGACTTAAAAGAAAATTAAGTCACTTAACGGTGCTGGAAGATTGACAGACTTAATGAGTACCCTTCCCCAATCCATTGGCTCTCATTTTCCTATGGGTGTCTGTTTTGGCTGTGGATGACAGTCCATGCTTAGCTTTCTGCTGGGACCCTCACGGACTTTAGTTGCATGAGTGACACCTTCTCTACCTCCCTGTGGCATAACAGGCAGAGTTCAGTACGTGATAGAGTGTCTCTCCTTACCTGGAAGGCTTATTTATTTTCAGTGCCCTTCATAGCACCAGCACTCTGCTCAGGCCTATGTTAATTTTTGCATATATTTGCAGCACCCACGGTGCCTAGAGATGGCAGTGTTCTCAGTGACTTAAAAGTCACCGTTTTTCTTGGCCTCTCCCTTATATTTTTTGGGTCAGCTTTGCTTCTTTTTGCTTGGTTCCAGCCTGAAATTGGCCATGGTTATATGTCACAATCAAGATGTTAAGCCAAAATATATAGAAAATATGAATTGGCTCCTTTGCCAATATAAATCAGCCAGATGGACCGTATGTTTTGCCAGACTCTATAGGCAGAGGTAATGTGCTGGCATTGCTCCTTTGTCTTGTCCCTAAGACACCGGACCCATGACAGAGCTGCCACGCCAAAACAGAAGAGCTGCCTGGTGTTGTGTGGAGTTTAACGTGCTCTGACCCCTTCATCTGCCAATTGACTGGCTTCCCATTTTAGTACTTCAATGAGATGAGAGAATTTTTCAAAGAAAATAAAGCTACCAGAAGATGAATGGGAGTTACACATCACCAGCCCAGTTCAGGGGAGTGGTTTCAGCATTCTGCCTCTTGGCTGGGATGTGCTGCCCGTTGGGCATGACAAGATGCGCTGAAGTCCATCTTCAGTTTTAACACCAGCAAAACCCTCCATGCTTTTAGTTATTTTCAACCCTAACTCATGGTTGCAGGTGCCCTGTGGCATAAGGCTACGCTGCAGTGTGAGAAGAAGGATGGTCCAGATGATAGGGCAGTAGTATAGGTGATAGGACAGCTGAAATGAAAGCCCAGGTCCCCAAAGCTTGGTTAGGTTCCTTGCTCTCACTGACCTTCATCCTCAGTGGAAGTTTAGCATGTAAATGCTCGTTGATCTGGCCTGCAGTCTTTGCCACAGGCTGCCAGTATGACCTCAGACCTCTGCTCAATATTGTTTTCAGAATTGACTACTTATCTGAGGAATCTCAATATCTGAGCAACGAGCTGGAAACCCTTGAGGGGGTCTAGGTTTTCAGGCAGAGGCATTCAGCACTTACTGAAAGTCAGGGTGTGTATGGTGTCTTCATTTGGGCACCTGCAAGGGTGCATATATAAACTCATAAGTCCTTCTGGAAAATTTCCTCAGCTTTTCTATGGCTCAGCTCTACATCAATAACATGCCACTACGGTGAGAATAAATCTGTTGGTGTTCATGAGGCATTCAGATACTGAAGATAGAAGAAGTGCTTCAGCTAAACAGGGAGATCCTGGGAGGAAGGGGAGAGGAGTGCATCATAAACTTGCAGGGTCTGAACGAATCCATGATCTACTTCTTGGTCTGACACTGTGTTGTTTGGTTTGGGTTTTGTTTTGCTTTTCCACAAAAAGAAAGAATTTTAATGTCTGCTTTGTTCTAATATTTTGAGCTTGTTTCCGTTTTGTAATTTTTTTTATGTGAAGTAAAATTCTTGTTTTCCAGCCAGCCCCCTGAGTAAATGAAGCATTAGCTGGTGAGCCGGTAAATTGCCGGTTGGATCAAAGGCATTAACTTGTTTTGTGGTACAACCCCAACATATCTATAGGTGACACTGAATGGGAAGATTGTACAAAAAGTAATACCCAGAAGTCTAGAAAAGCTACAATTGTGGTCAGGAAATTAAGGGACTGGAAACCCAGCAGTAGATGAAAAGATAACCTAACACATGGCCATCTGATGGAAGATGAACAGTGGAAGGCAGTGATGTCAAGAGCAGTGTAGCATGGGGCAGTTTCTGGCAGTGTTACTAAGACTTCTCATCCCAGAACAGTGTTCTGCTGTTCTGCTGAGAATGGATTCAACCTACTGACATTAAGTGTAAGTACTTTACTACCAGATAAATGTAGATAAGTTTATGAAAATCTCAGTATAGAGCCACAGGAAATTGGGGAAATTATTGAGGCTCACTTTGAGTAAAAGAGTTAAGTATATAGTAAAGCTTAAGCTAAAATGACAGCAATTGGAACTGTAAGCATCAGAGAAGCAGAAGTTGTATATGGTGGGTGGTACAAAAGAATGATTATTCCTGAATAGGGTATAATTTGCTGAAATGAAGGAAAATTACTTTTAGACTGAACATAGCAAAGCCCTTTATGACAGTGCACTGTATCAGGTTATACAAGAATACACTAGGTATGTTGTAGTGGAGGAATAGTACAAAAAGTATAAGCAGAAGCATTTAAAAACTGCCTGGAACAATTGTTAGCAAGAAAGAGTCTTGCACAAGTTGGGGGTGGGATAGATGTTGTCAGGTATCTTTAAGTTGCTGTACTTTTGAGTCCTTTGATGTATTTCCAACTTCCAGTGTACACAGAGGCACAAAAGAAAACTGTTTGCTTTATTTAATGCTGCAGAGAAAAGTCCATAGCATGGGTTAGAGCCTCCACCCATTAAATAACAGTTATTGTCACTATGGTAGAGCAATGCAAAGCTGAGATAGCTTAAATGGGTAGCCTGACATCCCCTTTCCGAAGGAGGAATCTTGGAGCAGTGCAGAGTCAGTTTGCCAAACTGCGCTCCTTACTGCTGGATCAGGAACCAGGCCAGGGAGAGGAGATGTGGTCCGAAAGCTATAGCATGCTGCTAATTTCCTGCTATCGCAACCCCTGTGGGGAATCCCAAACCAGGCATAGGCTGGAGCAGCCTTGGATCGTGCTCATGCATTTCAAAGGCAGACTGCAGCAATATATACAACACTTGTTGCCAGCAAATCACTAAGCACTGCATCTGCAGCTTTAATTCAGAAGCAGATTGAAATTATTTTAATTAAAAGCAGGGCTGACTTTGTGATGGAACAGCCCAGCTGTGCATTGACAGCTATCCGTTGGTTTCATGCAGTCATCCCAAAAGACTTTAGCATGCCAGCTTTAGGAAGGAGGCGTTCTTCCCCACTAAATCAGTGCTATTTGAAGATATGGTTTTGTAAAATCTGTATTATGTTGTTCAGGTAGTACATTGCATTTTGGGACAAAATCCTCAGTGAAATCACTGATTTTTTTTTTTTTTTTTGCTTGCAAAATGACAATTTTGCTCATTGACATTTTCAAGAGGTTTAACTAGGCAAAGATGGAAAGTGGCATAAGAGAATAAGACTTTTTTTACAGGGTTACACATAAGACTTCCAACACTGCCTATGATTTTCACTGAAAAAAGTGAAAATTTTATCTCCATATTAGCCAGGCAATTTTGAAAACCTGAGTGTAAATTTGAGCCCAGAGAGATATGGCATAGATGTGTCCTACACGGACTGGAGAATACCTCTAAACATCATTAGCAGCTGACAATTTGCAGTATATCCATTAATGGCCCAGCAGGTCATGTGCATTCTGAAGCGATGTACACTGTCACAAGATAAAAACCACCATCACACTCTGCTCCACCAAAATTTCAAGCTGACATCTAGAAGCTTGGGACATGAAACCATTTCAGAAATACATGATCCATCTGTGGTTCATTCCCTCTGACCTGGGGAGGGATGTGAAACGCTGAATTAAGCACTGTCTGCAGTATTTGATTGGAGATGATTAGAAAGACTACAAATGGTAAAATGCTAATCATGCTGAGGATTTACTAGGCATGCTTCTGTGCTGGAGTTTGTACCTTCTAAAATGTGCCTGCTTTCTTGCATGACTGAGTATGACCAGAGACCTTGTGGTAATAAGGGGCTAATAAAAGAAAGTACTATGATAAAGGAAAAACATGTAATTTAGCTTTTCACTAGGGCAGGCCCACATGATGGAAAATTCACTGGGATGTGCCTTCTGGAGAGTAAGAGCAGGAGTTTGCTCCAGGAATAACCACAGACATTAAATGTTCCTGCTGGTTGGGAACATTGCTTTTTTTGTTTATTTATTTACTACTACTTTTTTTTTAATTACCTAAACAGAACATGTTTTTTCAGGCGAGGCTACTTGGAATTGGGCCATTTGGCTTGGGAATGCTCAGTGTGAACGTGTGTCTTTCTGAGCTTTCATGGGTACTGTGAGAGCTGGTGGGACTGCCTGTGACATTGGTAATATGACTGGCCACGTGTTCAGCCTTTAGTGCTAGTCGGCAACCTCTGAATTCTGGTGCAAAGAAGGTAGACTTGCCTTGAAGCTTCAGGGACAAAAATGGGCAGATCTGTATGTGTGAGTAGGACAGCCCTGGTTCTAGCTGTGTTTGTACAGCATCCAGTGAAATAGTTCTCCCACCTCAACAGTTTCTAGTAAATTGAGCAGAGATTCACAAAATATTGCCGCTGTGACGAACTGTACTGATAACAAGGTTTACAACTAATTTGTATATACAAGCATTCTAAGTATTTTCTCTTAGCTACCTCCAGGAGAGAGTTCAGTGTGCAGTGGATTCCTGTTGCCTTCACAGGCACCCAATTCTCCCAATCATACTGGTTCCCTGGTATAAGAAAGACATGGGCATACTGAAGGGTATGGACCAGCAAAGGACCACCATGGTGATTAGAGGGTGGGAGCACATAACATACAAGAAGTTGAGGGAAGTGGGTTTACTCTGCCTTAAGAAGGTGAGGCTGGTGAGGGTGTCTTGCTTGCTGTCTTCAGCTGTCTAATGCGAGTGTGTAGAGAAGATGAAGCCAGATTCATCTCAGAGGTGCACATGGACAGGAACGGGCAAAAGTTGCAACATGGGAAATTCTTATTAGATACAAGGAGAAATGTTATCACTGTGAAGGTGGTCAAACACTGGGACAGAGATTCATAAAGTTTGTGGCTAAAGGTTGTATCCTTGGAGAAATTCAAACCTCAGCTGGAGAAGGCCCTGAGCAACCTGACTGAATTGCCCCTGCTTTGAGTGGAGGCTTGGACCAAATGACTTCCAGAGGTCAACTCCAACATGCCTTGTGTAATGGTTCTGAGACTGCAGTGCCTGAAGTGCAGGAGCCTGTGTTTGGTACTGGTTCTAGCCTTTAATTTATCTAAGACTCCCATAAAATGAAAGTTATATTCTCTTTGTCACATAGACTTTGAGTTTTAGCATTGATTTTAAAATGCTGTAAGATCTTTGGACAGAAGATGATACAGTGAAGTAGAAGCGATAATCAGAAGTGAAGGATTTTATTCTCAGCTTTTCAGTGCCGTGAATCTTGAGTTTCATGGAGTGCAAATTCAGCCAAGACCATCCAGATCAACACATCTGTTTTACACCAGGATCAGTACAGGGGAAGAAGATCTGCCCTTATCTCGATTGATGTATTGATTGACAGGTGGGGGCCAGGACTCCTGCAAGTGTTAGGTAACTTTTATTAGAAATTTTCTTTGCTGTAGTTTCAGCCTCACATCTTGTCCTGCCTGGGAGTTTCACAACCATCCAGAACCTGTCGTGGTCCTGCCCAAAACCTGCAGTTCTTGGGGCTAAACAAAACACAACTTTCTCCCTCTAAGGGCCCAGTGCATCTGCTTTGAGGGCTTGTTATCTTAGGATTTCACAAATCTTGAATGTTTCTATCTTAATTTATGCATTAAAGGTAACTGAATGGGTTTTAAAACAGAGAGAGAGAGAGAGAGAGAAAGAAAGAAAGAAAGGGAAAAAGCCCTTTGAGATGAAACACCTCTTTTTCCAGGGAGCCATGAACTGAGAGTAAGGAGAGCAGGAGAATTGCCAGTAGACATCCACATCACACACTAATTGGAACAAAGTAAACCTCCCATATCCACATAGTTTTTATTTATCCAGGAAGGTTGGCAACCCAAGTTGGCTGGTGGCAATTTTTGGAACATTGCAAGCAAATGTGGCTCAATCATTATAAACCAGTGAATGCCAAATCTGAATTAAAGCCAGTTATTTGAGCAGGGATTATAGGCATTTTCCAGTGATCACCACCACAGAAATAAATAAATAGATGGCTTGCTATGTATACACTCAAAGGGGAATGTTGCCCAACATGCATAGCTCTTTGCTATTAATAGTAATGAGGACACAGCTGTCTGAGCCTGGAAGCCAGTATTTGCAGAGGATAATTCTCAAAGATTTTTCTTCTCCACTGGCTTTTGTCCACTACCCATTCTTCGCTTACAAAAGAGCCCAAAAGGCCCTAACATTTATACACGAATTACCTTGGCTTTGTGGCACTTTTGAGATTGTTATAAACCATGCTGACACATGGACAGATTTGAAACTCAGACGAAATATGAAAAACAATTTTCTCCCCTGATAAGCTCCCCAATGCCCTTAGTGCCAAGCATAACACTCTCTTCGTAGTCAATCACAACAGCTCCTAGAGCAGCTGGCAAGGGTTGCTGCCATGGGCAGAGATCTGAAGCTCTCCCTTCCTAAGAAGGACTTCTAACTCCCACTGCCTGCAGAGCTTGTGGCTATGCCTGGACAGACTAGTGATGCGAGTCTTGAGTCATGTATAACTGGTCAGCTCTACAGAGCCTCTAAAGCAAATATAAAACTGCCTCACTGTCCAGACACACATTCTGCAAGCAGTGTTGGTGGAGCCAGGCGCCTTCCCCTGGTTTTATCAGCTAGGTTCAGGGAATAGGGTCTTAGATTCCTGGAGGAAGACAAAGCACTGTAGTCTCCATTGCATGTGTGTTTGACTCATGCAGTTCAAGTGACATGAGGCAGTCCACAGCCATGCTGCCTCTGGTTGGAGCCTCCTTGCATACTTAAGCCAAGCAGATTTGAATCCAGCCCATTCCTGAATGAGATGCTGGTGATGATTGCTGAAGGTTTGTGAGAGATTAGTTAGTGATGAATCTCATATTTACTATTCCAGTTCCCCATAATGGAGATCCCTCATTTATATACATGCATGGGCTCCTCTTTCTTCATGTATGTTAAAGATTTCAAGGTGTCCTGTGAGAGTGACTAGAGCATCTATACCGAATTCTCTCTAGGGGTACGTACATACTGCAAACCTAGAATCTCTCTTGTATTTTCACGTCTCCAATACTTTACTCCCACAGTGATTTGCACAACATGCTTGAGCAATGGTTAAAGCTTTTGTCATGTCGCACATCTGAAGTGGCTGCATTTTAATGGAAGAAGCAACCCTTCCAATAAAAGTCTCTGCTATATCCTGCAGGTGGATATTTGCATGCCTTTGTTTTCATTGCAGCTTTAATTTCTGGATCCATTTGGATCAATTTCTTCTGCCGTATCAAAAGTGGGGCTGTTCTCCTCTTTACTAGTTATTGTGGTCTATTCACAGTCTCAGACCTCTTTAGCCTGCCAAAACACTTGGAAAAGGAGCTCTTAATGACTCAGTTAAAATGTACGGTCAAGAAGTTCACTTATTAGAGGAAATGTAAACTGACCACCAATTGGCTAAACCAGCTGGCTGGACTATTTGTGCTAGTGATTTCTCAAAGCTCCCTGGGGAGCAAAAGTTGGAATAGCAGTTCTCTTCTTTTAGTTCTCAAATGCTCTGTACCCTAGCAGAAAAGTCTTTGAAAGAATTCATTGGAGGAGAAGCCAATAGGATTTCACAGCCATGTTTAAAAGCTTTATAAATAGTGCTTTAAACTCCTATATTTTTAATACATTCTTTCTTTACAGGGTCTTTTTAAACTATCCCATAGAATTGCAGAGAAAATATAGAATTCAGCCATAGAAAATTCACTTTTTCAGTGTTAATGGTTCTACTCCTCTTCTGTGCAATTTTATAAGCCTTCTCTAGAGGTTCTTGCATGAGACTATTTCATATCATGCAGCAAAGGGAGGACTGTAAGGACCGTTTGCTAGAAGTATGTTTTAATTTCTTAGTGTGCATTTCCTGGCTCTGATTGCACATCTTTTTCGTTTCCATTGCAATAGAAAGTGTCACTTACATAAGCTCCCAGCAGCTGGGAGTATTCTCAGTAAGTGCTCACTGGCTCCTCTCACCACCCTACCAGCAAATCTCAGTGCAGCATATGGTCATACAAAATAGATAATTTTGAGAAGTGGGTAGTACAAGAGTAACGCTCCATTTATTCAGCTGAAAAATATGTTTCCTGCCGATGAAGATGAAACCATGTTGAGCAGCAACTGCTTGGTACCTCCTAATTTGGCAGGTTCAGTGTCATCAGTGGGATGCTAACACATCTCTACCCCACTCCAGCAGGGTACTTGGGTCACTCTTCTTCTGCTGTACCACAGCTACTTGGAATAGCGTAAGTGCAGCGGGGAAATAACTGAGATTCCCAAATCACATGCACTGACCATGGATTTCCTAAGTTGTGCAGAACCTGTAACAGGAAGTCATGGCTCCAGAGAGTACAGTTATGCTCCAGTCCATGGAGTTTCCATGTTTAAGCAAAGCCCTTGATTGAAATCAGTAGTTTGTCTCATTTCTGATCCCAGAATTAACATGCAGACTGTGCATTTGTGCAAAAGCTCTCATGGGGCACTGGAAACAGTCCACACAACCAGGTGTGATCTTGTACCAACAGGGAGCCCTGGTAATTGATGGGAGTGAGGAGCTGTGGTCATGCAGGTGATGCCAAGTCTATGAACCATGCACAGGTCTGTTCTGAGCAGAAGGGGAAGAGGCTGCTGCCCCTTTTGTCCCCTTGCTATGCACTTATCTGCATGCCTAGCCTATAAATCTCAATCACGAAAGCAGGACTAGAACTGTGCTCAGACAGCAAAGTCCTTTCACAGTTTAGCTGTTGTTTATCATCTTTGAGTAATGTTAAAAGTGTGCTAGCTAAGGAAAGGCTCAGATAGCTGGCAGGAGATCTAGAACCTGTGACACATGTTGAGCAATTTTCATACCAGGCAGAAGGAGCAGCATTACAGATTTATGCCTCACACTATTTAGTATCCACTTCCAGGCTGACCATGTATGTGAAAAAACACTTTAATCCTTGTTTAGCAATCAACCAATAACATAATGCATATGGGATGCAGATAGAAAATTAATTCAGCAATCAATGGCCAGTCCTCAGACACTGAAATATGCGATTAAACAGGTGTTTAGGGAGTTGATCTTGGATTGGGTCCAAGCTCAGCAGGGTCAGTCATCCTTGGAAAAAAACACTGACCCCACACAGCAGCAGTTTGAATTTGGCCTCAGTCTGCACTTTAGGAATGTGGCATTGTTATTTCTCCCTTTTTCTTATCAAATGTAATTATCTTGAGAAAAAAAGTTTTGAGAAAACATGTGATTTCACTGAGTAAAAATCTACTACTGAGGAAATTATTTCTCAGTGTCCAAATAAGGAGTGGGGGAGAAGTTTGGGGAAAGTGCTCTGTTCCAAGTAATCTTGGAACTGATACCCATGTTACTGCGCTCGGATGTTTAGTCCTGGCCTGCAATTATTCCTATAAAAAATAGACATCCAATCTTTGTATTATTTTAAAATGGAGCCCTGAGGGTTATAAATGACTGAATGAGCTTCACTGTTTGAGCAGACAGAGATTCTGGAATGAGCTTGCAGCCTTGAGCCTCTCTGGAAGAACTTTGTATCTCGAGAGCAGGGTAAGCTCCTGAGGTTGTGATGGTACAACAGTGGGACTAAAATACAGACAGAAGAAAATAAAGAAGTAGGGCGCCCAAATCACCCACACCTCCTAGTGGAAGGGGGAAGAAGACTTTCCCTGGCAAGCTTTTTTTGATCTGCAAGACCTGTGCTCTCACAACTGTCAAATTAATCTTCAGCCTTACTGTGTTGAACCCCATGGTGCTAATGGCTCTCCAATAATCATGATGGCAAAAACATACCCACTTTTCTCAATGGTTGACCAAAAGAAGGAAACACAGCCGTAGCTACTACTGTGACCCACAGAAATTTGTGGCATGATTATCAGAATTCATTACTTAAGAAAGGAAGTCATGCATGCTAAATATGTTCCAAATAGAACAAAATGTAACAGTCCATCTGCGAAACAGCACACATTGCCAAAAGCATATTGTCTTGGAAATCTGCTGTCCACATTGGCTTCCCTCTTGAATAAGGAGTCCAAGCAAAGTTTCTCTTCTAATCGCCAGTCTCCAAGAATGTGGTTCTAGCTCGGAGATGATAAGTCCACGTTCTTCCATGATAGCTCTCTGCTAGGGGCGTTATCACCTTGCCAGCCAGCAGGGAAAGGAGCTGTCATGGAAGGAGTGGAACGGTCACAGCACCCTGAGCATGGACCGCGCCTGCAGAGGTATAAGCACTGTCACGTATCCCACCACTTTCAACACCAGTGGATGAACTTAACATGGCAGTAGTGTCCCTTGTTCCTGTAGTGGCAGGTGCAAATTATCTCCTTGGGATGGAGCTTCTTTGGTAAGCTTTCCACGTGCATTTACTCTGTTGTGTGGTATGTAACCACATGCTCATCAATACCAAAATGAAACTCATCTATATGTATATATATTTAACTTTTTTTTTCTTTTAAAAGTAGCTTTTTGTCAACAAAGTATTTTCCTGAAGGACTCTGATATTGTCTCTGAACTGATGAGCTGATCTTAAGGACTTTGTTTCCTCCTGTATTCTTTAATCCATGAAGTTGTGTTTATGCACAAAGTCCTGTTTTTCTGAGCAGAAGAAAGGTAAACAGTGTCTTTGCTTAGAGTTTTTGAACTCACCTTCCAGTGGGCAGGTGCGTCCAGTTCCTAAGCACCTCTGCTCCTTCTCCTCTTGTCTGCTGGCTTTCTCCCCTGGTTTTCCACCTCTTAAAGTCACTCAGCTTGCCAAACAATCTCCTACTTCCTGCATGTCCACTTCCCCTAATCTGCAGTTTAGTCCTCTCTGGGCTCTTTGACTCAACAGATTGTCTGTGGTAATAACTTGGATTCTTCCTCTTTATCTTGCTTCATGCTTCATAAAGATGCAATCATTCTATGTGTCCTGAAAGGAAAGTGGTTGCATGCCCAACATCTGCAGGCTGATGACTCAACATCTTCTAGCATAAGAATGTTATCAACATTTTCTAAGTTTTCCATATTTTTTCTGCAGCTACTACAAACATTATAGGTACAATATCTCCCCCTAAAAATCAAATTTACTGATAGAAGTACAAGTAAAAAATGAAAAATTACATGTGCGTACATTTAAATCTTTGCAAAGGAGAAGTCACTTGGAAGAACTTTACAAACTCCTATCCCCATTTTCAGTACTTTCACTGGCCAAGATAGATCTCCTAATGGCCTAGGAAATGAAAAAAGCTGTAAGGTAAGCAGAAAATCTCAGGTGTGCTGGTTATGGATATAGATAAAAATAACTAAGTGTTGAATGATGTTAAATTATTCAATGAAGACTTTAAGACACCACTTTGACCACATAATCTGTATTTTTTTGTGACAAAGGCCATAGAACCTTACCCAGCAATTGGTGTTTCAAGCACACAGTTTTTTGCTACAGCATATTTCAAAGAAGAAACGCATTCAGGTATAAGGCCCTAAAGTAAGGGAACATCTACCATGTGCTTTATTATGTTTTTCAGATGGTTAATCAGTAGTACTACTAAAGTTTGTGCCTTATTTTTATTTCAAATTTGTCTTCTAAACACTGAATTTCATCCCATTGTCTTTTGCTAGCTTTAGTAACCATCTCCAGCTAAAAACTTCGTTTCCATGAAGATGTTTATAGATCATTGGCAAATACGCCTTGAACTTTTTCTTAAATAGATTATTAAGTGGAGCATTATTTTGCCCTGAGACAAATTTTTGTGACTTGGAATTACTCTTTGGAGATTTCCTGATCTCTTTGCAATATCGCTTTTTGAAGTGTTGACACCAGAAATGTATTTCAGTAATTATTTTACTAATGCAATATACAGTGGTAAGAACGATTTCCTGTGTCCACTCAGTGTTCTCATGTTTATGCTTGTCCTTTCAGCAACATTGTGTCAGGAAAAGTTCATGTTCAAGTGATTATCTTTAATGACCCCAGAGTTATTTGCATGACCAACATTTTTTACTCTTGCTATATGACCTTGCATTCGTCAGCCTTGAAATGCACTTTCAAATGTGCCCACCATACCTAGCAAATTACTTTTATATAAGAGTTCTGTTCACTTTTTAGTTCGTAACTCCACCAGCTTGTGGTTCTCTGCATTTTATCCCAAATGTGGAAAACAGCGGACCAAAACCAGATCCTCAGGATCCTGCAGATGCTCACAGCATGATTCCACATTTATGATTCTCTCTTGAGATTTCCGGTCTCCTAGTTTTAGCCTCTTTCGTTTGAGCAGTATTGAATATGTCTGGTCTTAATTCAATGGATTGGAGTATTGTTTTTCTTTTTATGCTGTGATTTCTTGCGATAATAGTGATACAAATGAGAGTGGCCTCAGTCCTGCATTCTTTGTGGACATGAGTCAGTATAAAAGATCACTACGTCTTCTGATAAGAATTAGCCTCCCTGGTGAGACGTGGTGTTGTGCTGCAGTTTGACATCTAGGTTTTCTTTCTGACTATATTAATATGCTGCCCCATTTTTTTGTATGCATGGCTTTTACATTATTTCATTTTTTTAAAATTTATGGACAGTGAATTAAATATTTCATTCATTGTTCTAAGATGTGGCTAAATTCTAAAGAATCCGTGAAGATTACTGCTAGCTTTTACAGATAATAAAACCAAAGCTAGTAATTTGCATGCTAAACACAATTAGTTCATTTATTTATTTTGACATTGTAAATGATATCTATCCAGTCACCAGGCATCCTGCCATCCATTAAAAATACAATCGGTACCAATAAAAACAAAGCATCAGCACATCACATCCCACAAAAGGCAGCCAGTCAGCCAGAAATATAAAAAACCACTTTCTCCACCCTTCCAATCCCCAAATGAAACCCCATTGCCCCAGCCACCTCACCTCTGTCAAAATGTCAAGTAAACAGAACATCACACCCCAGGGTTGCTAGACCAAACCACCACAGCCATAAATTTTTAAGGCAGACGCACTGAGCTAAGGGAGAGGGGTGTGGTTAATTTTGGAGTATTCAGCAGCAAGGGCTTCCTGACAAATGTATAAGGAGATGCCGCCTACCTATTCTCTCATTCAGTCAGTAAACCAAAGATCTTTAAAACTCATGGCTTCGAGCCATGAGGCTCTGTGTTTGTTCTAGGTGGTATCTCTTAGGAGGCAGGTGGGCCGTTGGGTTGCTCTCAGTATTCAGTTGGGAAGTAACAAAGTGAATCGTTCCCTCTTCAGGTCAAATTTTAATTTCAGTCTGGACTTCTGCCTGAACTTCTGCCCTTGGAACTAGCTGTGGGAGCAGTAATGCAAACACAACAACTGGAAGGATGGATGAGAGAATATAGATGACTGATAATTTGACAGCACACAGCAGCATAATCAAGAGCCGAGACATCCAGGGCCAGCGTTGGCCAAGCACTCCTTGGCAAGAGAAGTTTTGAACAGGGATCCATCCTGCCCTGCCTTGGTTCTCTAGTGTGGTTTTAAGTGCTGAACAGCTACTCTCTCAAAATCAGGAACCTCTAAGGAGTCACCCAGGGTCACTAGTCACTTGGGAAAATTTGGACTTACTCAAAATGATTAGCTATGATGATCTTTAACATCCACTTGTTTTCGTATGTAATTTCACAGCAACAGTCCCAGTCCTGTCTGTAAGCATAAGAAGAGGTGTGGTAGCTAGATAACTCTTTAAATTTGCCACTGACCGTGTCAATAGTTCTCTCTCTGTTTCAGTAACTACTGGAAACTTTGAGGTTCGATGCACCATTAGGGTAGAACAGTAAGATTGTGAGTAGCATAGAGTTTAGCTGAAAGAGCCTTTGATGCCTCTGAGGTCTCCTCGTAGAACATAATGCTTTCAGAATGATGGTTAATCTTTTACTTTAGATCTCATTAGCCAATGTAGAGGCTGCACAAAATTTCTGAAAACATCGTACCTTTAAGTGTTCACATAAGAGGGGCAGGTTGCATTGGGCTACATGAAGGACTACAAGTCAGAAATGTCTGTGACCTGTTCTTGATGCTGTCTTGTTGAGTGGTCACAGCCTAGTCCTTTAATTCCTTAGTCTCGAATTTCCTGGTTAAAATCCAGGAGCACTGATGTTTAACACCGAGTGGGACATTGCAGGGTTTCATAGCACAGTTTGATCTGTATTAGGATTGGATGGCTTCAAATAAAAATGGACTAATTGTGAACTGGCTCTGTATATAAGAGGACAGGCCCTGCCCTGAATAGTTTTAGGCATTAAACAGTGAGGGAGGCTGGACTACGACAGAGATTTTGTCATCCCCATCTTTCAAATAGGAAGCAGGGCAGTGGAAGATGAAGAGCAAGGACGAGTTCCCACAGGGTAAATTCTCAGCACATGAGTTACAGCGGGCTCACTGCCGCTGTGCCTGTTCCTTGTCCTGCATAGTAACTACCGGGTACCTTAGTCTGTTTTCACTGAGGACAGATCTAATTTATATTTGCTTCCTAGTTCACCTCATGGCAATTTTTCCTGTAGCCACATGCTGAGTAATCCAGCCAAAATCTCAGAAGAGGTATTCAATAACGCTAGCTATTAGTAAAACCTAGACTTGCTCTTGGGATGCAGGTAATGTTTTCTAAGGATCTTGGTGATGAAAGGTACTAAAAGCAGGTTCAGTATAATGAAAACCATCCTTGGATATCAGTGACGGGTGACACCATCTGATGCTTTCATGGTACTGATGCTGAAATCATCAACCACCACAATCTATTAACACCTTGAATGGGGGGCAGTGGCGTTTCTAGGGTTTCTTGCTAGCTTGCTTCACTTTAGTAACTCTTCTGCTCTCCAGCTGATTAGACTTTACTTTGGGGCTCAGACAACTCATTGTGGTATTTCTTTCCATGGCGAAGACTGCAACACAAGTTATGCTGGGTCAGAGGCCCCCTTCCAGGCTCCAGAAAACTGCATCTCAGGGACTTCTTAGCCACGTGCGCTATCCTTGTATTAAGTAGTCCTTACAATTTTTTATTCTCTGAATTTGTCTTACATGCTTTGAGCCTACAAAACTACTGACAATTTAGTATCATGTACATTTAGTGTCACAATTTTACTCTAGTATTGTGTATGACCCATCACAAGGGCAGAGATGGTAGGGATGAGCTTTGAAGTGATATTCCCAGGGCATGAACACACCTAAGATTTATGTTTGAATGGGACAGAAATAAGCTGTGCAACCAGAATAAGAAATGATTTACACATTATTGACTAGCTCTCAGGTTGTTTCCACTTGCAATTTTCCACTCAGCCAAAAATGCCCTGGGAGTGTTTTGATATAGTTTCTATGCTGGCACTTAAGTCTAGTGAATCCATTACAGGCAATCTCTCAAAGTTTTATGGCTGGTTTTCTCCCCAGTGGAAATAATTTGGGTTTTTTATTTTCCTTTCCCTGTCAAATGGCTAGTTTTGACTTTGCCAACCACACTAGTTCTCCCTGTATGCCACACTGTGTAAATGGGCTGGGCAATGCACACTCTGTCTCCCAGCTCTGATATTCTTCAAGAGGATACCTAATGGTTAGCCAATTGTTGCACCAACATTTTTCTCGGTGCGCAAATATCAGCTTTCACTTAGTGAGCCCATGTAACACCTGGCAGACAGGCTGGGATTATACTACCTGTTTGAACTGAGAAGGCTGCTTGCCAAAAATAATTGATTTGGTTGCATTGGCTGGGTCTGTCAGAGTTTAATGGCACATCATGGTAAGGGGCAATCTTAGAGAAAGCCAGAGACATGTAATATAGAACTGGGTGTGTGCGCTCAGGCCCAAGCAAAAAGATTTGATGCTACCAGTAAAGCTTTTTATACCTGTTGGCTGCATAAAACGTCATTAATGAAGTCAGTGAGGTATTATTCAGTGTAAAGTGCAGGGAGTCAAGGTGTTCTGCATAGACAACTTCAAGTTGATCAGGTTTTCTAGGGTCAGCAGAATCTCCACAGGTAGCCTCTGTTGTAAAAAAATTTGCGTTCAAATGGAGATATGCCTCCAATACCACCACAAAAGGTGAAGACTGGGAGTAAGCAAAGAAATCCGCTTGGTAGATAGCAAAGCAAAGAGGATCGATGTCTTACTTTTCTGGAGTGACTGCACTGTTGCTCATGCAACTGCTACAAAGACGATTCGGGAACAAAACTGATCCCGTAGCCACCCGTTGCTTTTGGTGAAGGATGCATGTTGTACCCCTGCAAGAAAGATGCACCACAGAAGAGTGGAGGATGTATAGTCTTCAAACAGCATTGCTACCATATGTGGTGGTAAGACCCTGACCCTCATTTTGTGTCCACTCTGCTTCACCTATTAATATTACTGGAAGCAAGGAGCATGGAAAATGAAAATCTCCTTTTTAAGCTCGCTATAGGCTAGAAACAGCAGAATTGGCCAGATCCCAAGGTCCCACTCCTAAAACAATAAGCAAACATGACAAATAGAAAGTTTTTTCATTTAGAAAACATTAATGTCATTCTTATTAAATTTATGGTTAGATAAAATCTGTGTTCAAATACTACCGATTACGTGTGATATGCTGTGTGAAGGGAGGATCCAGAATTTTTAGCCCAATCGCAGAAGCAATAGCTGAACTGAACAACATATCTATGTACCTATATAGTCTAGACTTGTTATCTCACCCCTTTCCCACTTCCCCCACCGTTTTTCCAACCTTCCTCTGGCCAATAAATACATGGGAACCGATTTCCGACAGAGTTAATTACCTCTAATTGTGCCACTCTTGTTATCTTACCAGCTTTGACTCCCTATAAATTGCTCTGGTACAGATGTTGGCAAGATAAGAGCTCTAGATTCTTTCCATATATATAATAGGCATGTATTTATTTATATATCCGAACACGTTAGGTATGCTGCTGTGGTAGATTGGATCAGTTATTTCATGACTGCTGGGATTTTACAGCTGACTGGCTGTGCTAGGTGCCTCAGGGGCAGATACTGAGACGTAATTCCTGCCCTTTGCTGCCTGCTCCAGCCCAGTGCATTTGTGAGATACTTTCAGCCGTGACCCAACAAAGTCTGGGTTAATAAGAATCAGGGGAGGATCAAGGGAGTAGCATTGCTTGGATGACATAGTACTTCAGCAAAGGCCACTGCATAGTACGCTGGAATAAAAAATAGTTTAGGTATCAATAAATAAAATATACAAATCTGAGTTGGCTGAAAAAATGAAACAATTCATCTTTTGATATTTCCATTTCTGACATCTAGAGGCAAACCCGATGCCAGAAACATCAGGGAAGAGATTGAGCAAGAAGGGATTCAAATTGAACTTCTGACTCTGAAGGCATTTTTAATCAGTTAGGTTCCAGGGTCCTGGCTTATGTAAATGTAGGAATGCTATTCACCTCCTTTGCAAAAAAAAAAAAAAAAAAAAAAAAAAAANATAGCCCACAACAAAAACACCCTAAGGGGTTGTAATAAAAACCCAAATACATTAAAAACAGTAAGGATGGTAAAAACAAAATTAAAAAGAAAGGAGTTTCATTGTCAGGAAATTGATTCCAGGGAAGTATACATTTTTTTTGTCTGGTAAAGGTTGATTGTGGTTGAACCTTCTATCAGAAAAATTACAGTGAGATAATCTGCGTTGGTGGGGATAGGAAGTAATTTTTTTTATATGTCTGAGTTGTGTTTGTACATCTCTCGAACTCCCGTTCATCTCTTACTCCACAGTGGGGTTATCTAGCCCTTTCAGCAGCCTTTCCCTAGGGCTGAACACTGCCCTGTAGCATGGAAATCGCAGTTCAGTGACAAAGCAAATGTGGAAGTAATAAAAAGCTCGAGGTAATGCGATCCCTTTCTTAAGGAGCTCTGAGAAACACTGGGTCATCTGCAAAAGGGAGAGGTTTGATGAGCACCCTCAGTTCTCACTGCCCTCAGACATTTATTATTTTGAATTTTACTTCAGGTTATGGCCATTCTCTCTACTCCACCACACTTTGGAGCCAGTGTGCACATTGTCAGTGCAAGTCCCTGTTACAGTGTGAACAATCTTTTGTTGTTGCCATTTCTAATATTTTCTTGCTGTATTTCTGTGTTGCAGATGTGGATGAATGCGCTTCAGATTCTCACCAGTGTAACCCCACCCAGATCTGCATAAATACTGAGGGGGGCTATACCTGTTCCTGCACTGAAGGCTACTGGCTGTTAGAAGGCCAGTGTTTAGGTAAAAACCTCATGCGATATGATATTTGAGCATCTGTGTATGTGTACCTGTGAATAGCTGAAATAATGTCACTGAGCATCTTTGTCAAGTACACGGTTAAACCTTCAGCTACGTGGAAACTGTTTTTTGTCTTTGTAAGTACCAATGGTACGCTTGGCAGTGACTCCCTCGCGGAACAAAAATGTAGATGTAAATGCCATATGACTAGCATCCGTGTAACACGTGGGATTTTCATATTCCCAGTCTGAAGGATTCCCTTTCATATAATATCAATCACAAGCACGTATACAAAAAGATTTATTCCCAGACAGACCTGTCCTTTCCACACCATGACAGCGTGGACCCGAAGGGATCAGTATTTGATACCAAGAAACAGGCCAGTAAATCCCTAGATTCAACCAACCCTTTTGCTTGGGTGTGAGAAAAAAATTACCTCTGAAGTGGGTGCCATTCCAGTAGCTTCCAAGCAGTTTTATTTCAATTTTATTGTTTTCCTTGCAGCAATGTCCTGTTCATCCTTTTAGCTCAGTCCTGTTGAAAAAAACATCCCACAGCAAACAGCATGGGAAAACCTTCCAGCTCTCCTCTCCTCCAGCCCATTCCCCTCACTTGACATGCCCATGGGATGATGAAGTAGATGTTAATTTTAGGTACACAGATAGGACCTAGGAGATAGGATACAACTTTTTTTTTTAAAGTTTGCTCGTTATTATTTTTTCCCCTCGGTGCAGGCTGTTTGCCTGCCAGCTCTGCAGAGCTGGACCATCCTGTCACGACACCTCCGCTGGAAGGAGAATGGGCTTTCCCTGCCCATTCATCCTTGGAGCCTCTCCGGTTATTTTCCAGCTTTCTCCTCCCAAGTACCAATTCCAGTGAAGGACTGACTCATGGCCGCTTTCCTAACTACTGCAAACAGCTGCTGTGCAACTCACCTGGCAGGGACAGAGCTGAGCCTCGTCCAAGCTGGGGTCTGTGCAGCCATAGCTGCTTTGGGGAGTCACTGTCTTGTAGTTCCCCTGGGATCTGAAGTCTCCAACCCCCTGCTCCTTAATCTCTGACCATTCCTCTTCTCTTGGGAAAAAACCCTTGTGCCAAGGGCTGTACAGGCATACGTGATGGGGTGGGGGTGAGGGAGGGCAGGTGATGCTCTGCATCACCTGTTTTGTTACCCATTTACTTCTCCCAGTTACAGCCCAAATGAAAGGGTTGTGTGCAGCATTCAGGATTTGGACATGGTTCTGAAGTACTTTACGGCTTGATGGATATACCAGAGAACTGAAATGGCTGCATCGCTGAACTGATTCGAGTATCTGCTTATGCTATTTAAAATAGGCAATAACATCCCAGTGTTGCCCACTTTAAGTAATCATGGGCTGGATTATTACAAGGCAATGCAAAGAGCTAAAAGCAAATTGTGTTTAGAGTTGCTATATTTTTCCCTAAGTGTCAAAAATGTCTCAGTTTTCCATACTTTCCACTGGCCTTGGAGAAGTGATTTTTGCTGGCATAAAGCAGTAAAAGACCATTAACGGCAATCAGAGGGCTGGGTTAGGTTTGAGAGACAGGCTTTTTTGGTACACTCTTAGTAAACCGCAGTTACAAAAAGCTACACTTCTGTCTGTTGTAATTATCCCAGTGAAGTTTATACAGGAGGAGCCAGTACAGCATCTGTGTAACAGTCCGTGGGTACAGCAGTATCCACATGACCCACCCACAAGAAGCAGCCCTAGAAAAGTCCTTATCCTCAAAATGTAGCACTCTTGAGGTAACAGTCCTGCAAAAGCCAAAGCATGTATTTAAAGTAATGCATTGTGTCAGTGAAATGAGGTATTAATTTACTTAAAACCCATGTCACTTTTTGCAGGATTTGGGCCAAGCTTGCTGCTGGTATACATACCATAGCTGACCCCAGCCTTTAGCTTATCTTGCTATTTAGAATGCAGTGGGAAATAAAAGCTAGCAAGGGTAAAACTGAGTGTCAGTGTCCTTGTTATTTTACACAGAGAGAGTATTTCCAAGACTTTTGACATTTTCAGAATGGTTTCCTGAGACTTTCTATGGCAAAACTGCCCCAATGAGGCCAACAATATAAACTTGAATTGCAGGATGTAACTACTTATACAACAGACTCACAACGTTGTTTTATGGTATTACCACATCATGCAAATGTTCAAGTCGTTCAAGAATTCAGCTTCCCAACACATTCCTAATATTTAACACTAAAACAGGAAGCAGCCAATTTAGCTAACAAATAATGAACTGCTGGAATTCATGCAGATATATATGTGTACATGTGAACCATAGGGAGAATACCATCATTTTGATATTCACGTGTGTTGGAACCTACGGTGGGCATCATTTCGCCAAAATCTGTGCCTTCCTGCTTTGCTCCTTCTGGCAAACTGATTGGAGATAATACACTTGGTTTTCTACTGCACAAACTTAACTTCAAAGCTTTGAGAGTAGCCATTAAAAAAATCTCCATAAATTAAAAGCCAGTTGATACCAAAGGAAATGTGAAGCCTTGGAAAAAACAACTACTCCAGGTGTTTCATTCCAGTTCTTAGTCCAGGGGCAAAATTCTTCTAGCACTTACCATCATACGTACAGCATTTTCTTGTGCTTATAACTGTCAGTTGCATGTATTGGTAATGCCGCAACTGAGCCCGAACTACTATTCTGGCATTAAATTTACTGTTTACATTTTAGAGTCTATAACTTGTCAGTTAAAAGTTCATATAAAATGTGAATGTGACTATTCGAAAAAAAGTCTTTAAAGAATATCCCCTCTAAAAAAAGAAGTATTTAGTAACAAATACTTACTGCTTTTCTAGTGAGTAGCTTTGGCATACGTGGAGGTAAAAAAGGCTTCTATCTTGCTTCTGACAAAACTTTGCTACAGCGGTGGCTGTGCTTGTGCTGACGGGCTGTGCCAGCTATCAGGTATGCTTCGAGGTAGCTGCTTAAAGGGACTAACTCTGGGCTTCCTGATGACATCACATTAAGCTTACTGGCTTACAGGCATGAAGATTACAGCAATGACAATCAGTTCATAGGACATCCTGATAGATGTCAGCTGTGGATAAAAACACATTACTACATTCTTCTGGGTAGAGATGTATATTAGCTATAACTCTGGGTCTGAACACCTGAAAGTTTGGCTGTTATATCCGTAACCAGTATGCTGGGTTATTTCTGTGTTATTGGTACTGTTGACTCAGTGTGTTTGTTGCTTTGTGCCTGCATGGGAAAATGCAGACCACTCTTCTTTTCTTCTTTCCCATCTATAGATATAGATGAATGTCGCTACGGCTACTGCCAGCAGCTGTGTGCCAATGTGCCCGGTTCCTACTCCTGTACGTGCAACCCAGGCTTTACCCTTAACGACGATGGAAGATCATGCCAAGGTACTGTGTGTGGTAAACCATGACTGAAATTTTTTGGTCCCAACCCAGCAACACCCTTAAAACTTGCTTAGTTTTTAGAATACAAGGAACCTTCCTAACACTGCTTTTGAAAATGTTCATAGGTTTGTCAGCCTGAGATATTTCTGTAGTTTCACAGTACCTCAGAGGGGTACAGGTGCAACATGACCAGTGTATCAGGAGAAATATACACAGAGGCTCAAGCCCCCTAAAATATAGAGTTACTCAATTCACTGAAATTACCCAGAGTTTAGGCACTGAATTTACTTTTAAAATCTGAGGCTGTGTGAGCCCCCTGAGACAGGAAAACTCTGTCAGATCAGTAAATTAGGTCTGAGTTCCCAAGTTCCAGACTAGGGTCCTGAGCATTAGACCACCTTTTGCTGTGATGTGCTACCTCAGTCAAAGTCAACACAACCTCTTCATAAAGCCCCTCTCTAGCTAAGCAGGTAGCACCTTCCCACATGCTGCAGGAAATGGTCTGTGCTAATGATGTCCAGAAGCTGCTAATGTCCTAAAAGGAAAAAAAAAAATTGGTTTTTTCTTAGCCCTAGGTTTCCATCAGGACCGTTCCTCATTGCATTATCTTCCTCGGGAATATCCTGCTGCATTTTGCCTCAGGTCTGTCATGGTAAAATCAGTTCAATGGTTTTAAAATTGCAGGATGAAGACAGAAGCGTTTGTAATAAATATTTCATCCCCATCTTCCATGTTATTTTTTTGATTGAAGACATTCCCAAAATGCTTCATTTCCACACATGTTGTGTTTCCAACATGCTATTTCCAGGCATCAGCCTGAATCCCAATAAACAATACTGACTTGGTTATATTTTTTCAGAACAAATCATTCTGACTGTACAGCTAATCTCTTTGAAATGCTTTACAGTAATGAATTGAAAATAGAGTTTGGGGAGAAGTCACTGATGCATTGGGCATTGGTTTCCCATAGATGTGAACGAATGTACAAGCCAAAACCCTTGCACTCAGACCTGCGTCAATACCTACGGCTCTTTTCTCTGCCGCTGTGAACCTGGCTACGAACTGGAAGCTGATGGAGTTAATTGCAGTGGTAACTGTCTTTAGTTATTCATTGTTTTGGTTTCTTTAATTCTATTAAGTTTTCTTTTTCCAATGTATTGTTTTGTACATGCTTTTTAAAAAGTTTTTTTGCCTTGGTCCATGGTTAGCAGCAGGATAGCTGCAACTCATATGATCTTCTTTCCAGTTAAAGCACACAGCAAATACCCAGAAAAGGACAATGGAGGAGGGCTGCAAATGGTTTTAAAGAAATAAGCTAAATATTAAAAAGCTTCAAGATAACAGCAAAACATAAGAAAATGCTTCGTAATGCTGAACAGGAAGCTTTATTAGAGCAAGTAAAATAGGGGTAGTGCTAGAACATTCTTCCGTGATTAAAGAAATATTTTATATAAAGCACTTTTCCATTTGTCTGTTGAATGCATGTATTCCTCTTGCTCTTACGACTGCACACTTCTGCCTGAAACCTTCCCCACTTTCCCCTGTATGGCTCTGGCTACACTTGAGAAACAATATATAGTTTCTTAGTACAGCTATTGCTAATCTGTTCAGCACATAGCAGAAGAAACGGTGCTCATGTCACTGTACTTTTTCCTCTCTTGTTTTTGTTTTTATTTTATTGCTTTATTTTAATTGAAGGCAAAACTTGTTTCTGTGCTTAATGTTCCCACAGCCTGATAAAATTAGAGAATCCCGCCAATATTTCTTGGAAGGAAGAATGCACTGGAAAATACTTGTTTTTTAATTTACAGTAAACAGATGTAAGATGCTGTTTCTGAGAGAGAAGACATGTGATATGCAGTATGTGTATAGATTAGTGTTCCCAAAGCTGTTCTTCCCGGCCTTATTATACGGGAAAGAACAAAGACTTAAATCTCTAAAGGGTCTTATGCGTTTAACATTTAGAGCTGCAACACCTAACAAGTTTTCTGCTTTCTAATGGAATTTCTGCTTCTAAGTTAGAAGCCTGCACCTTTTTATGTGCTCCTGAGCTAGGTGGGGGCCTGAACTACTTCAGTTCAATGCAATGCCGCATAAACATTGCCAGTACAAAATGATTACAGGAGAGGTGGTGCCTGAGCCTCATTCGTGTCTGAGAGTTAAGCCAGCAAAAGAGACTTTCCACCACCCAGATTTAGAGCAGAAAACCTTTTCTTGACAATTCTGTGCAAGAAAATACTTGTCAAAGCAGGTAAAATTTCTCTGGATGAACTTTTTTCACTTCACAAGCAATCACTAGACATCACTGAGGCTTGCAAAGGGAATGCCTGGTTAGGAGGACATTCCTATGAGACACCCAGGGTCCAGATGTACTTCAATAGCTGCTGGGTTAGTCCATGGCCTAGCAGCCTCCTTACCTTGAAGATGGGAGGCATCCCTGCCCCAGTTCAAAGAAAGAGGCTGAGATTTCAACCTGGCTTTCCCAACATTGGCATTGTTTTCTAATCACAGAGGTCTTGCATGTGCATTAGATGTGCTCTGAAATGCCTATCACCTTGTCCTCTGCAGGTAGTCAGCAGAATGCCAGAAGTGTTTAGGAACAGCAAAGGTGTGTCTGTCCTGTGTGGGCTCAGCAGCAGAAATGTAGGACCCTCAGGGCTTTAAGCCCCTCCAGCACTTGACAGCAGCTGAGCACAGGTTATATGAATCTGATGTGCTGGAGGTCTGGGCTAGGACACCTCGAGTGGGTGATATCTCGGTCCCTTTATGGAGTCAGCCCTCGGTCTATGTTTTGTCAGGAAGGTGTTTTTTTCAGTGAACTCACTGGGGCAAGTCACACAATAACAGGGCTATGCAGGTGTAGAGTTCCTTTCATCTCCCTTTTGATAATGCGGTTGCAGCTATAAAGCCACTTTAACATATTTGGACTTCAAATAATTTCCAGTCCATCTGCACAAAATACCAAAAGTGGATAAATGGACTGAGCCCAATTTAGAAGTCAGGGAGGTTCAGTCTGAAGAGTAAAAGTGATTTGCCTGGGAGAGTCAACATGTCAGAGCTGGGAATAAGAACTTGGGAGTTCCTGGCTGGGGCTCTGGCCTTTGTTTCTTTCTTCCCCTGAACAGGGAAATAAGGAAATGATTAACTGCAGCCTCCCTCAGTCTAGCGCCTCTGCATGTGTTTTCCCCCCAGTCAGCCATGCCTCCATGTGCAGCTCTGAAGTTCTTCTTTCTCGCTTGAGCACAGTTCTGCAGAATACAATGACTGGTCAATTCATGAGTGCAAGGGGAAAAGAGCACAATTTCTGCTTTCAGTCAGAGATTTGACAGACTGCTCAGCTTCCTGGGTATCTGGGAGATGGCTGGGCCTTCTAGTAGGTCTGACCCAAGCTGGGATGAGCTCTGTAGTCTTGCTGGAATGCCTTGGAAGTAACTGGCTAGAGGCTAAGAAACATAAAACAGCCGGGGCTGGCTGCCGGAGTTCTGCTGGGACCCATGTGGCCCTGGGAAAGGGAAGTTTGCTCTCCAGAAAAAAGAAAAAAAAGAAGAAATGAAAACCACTGCCAAGTCTCTCCTTTCAAATTACAGTTGCAGCTTTCTTGTTGGAGTAGATCTATCTGTGACGTAAAACAGAACTGAAAACATGGCCAACTGGTGACAGGTATTTGAAAAGAAAAATAAATAAATAAAAGCCACGCATTGTGTTCAGCAGCAGCTTTGGTTTCCCTAGGAGAAAAATGTTTAACCAAGAATTTGTTTCATAGCATTTTGCCAGGTTGCTGCAGAGCTCTAGGGAGCTGGAGGGTGCCAACCTCCAGCTGGGGTGATGGGCACGTAGTCTGGATGGCCACCTGCCTGTGGGACTGCTCTTTTGACCATAAAGCCAAAGACACTAAACTTTGTTTTACCAATGCAGACATGGACGAATGCAGCTTCTCAGAGTTCCTCTGCCAGCACGAATGTGTGAATGCACCTGGTTCTTACTACTGTATCTGTCCTTCGGGCTATAACTTGCTTGACGATAGCAGAAGCTGCCAAGGTAAGAACATTCTTGCACTAATTAAAACCCGAGGGGACCAGAAAATAGGTCCTGTGTCTGGAAAGAGGTTTTCAAGAATCGAGATGCTTGGTCTTGGCATTGCACAGTGAAATACTCGTAAAGGGCAATTCTGGTACGAATGTCATCACGTGAATAGTCCCACTGAGGTGAATTGGTGTGTTGGTGTAAGTAAGACTTTACTGGCTAGGAAACTGCTACACAGGAAAGCCCTCAGATGCTCTCATCTCTAATGCATGTCTCTCTCTAGTTTTCCCATTCTCTAAGGTCAGAGAGCTTGAGCAGCCAGTTTCTTTTCTATTTTTGCAGCACTTAGCATATGGGAGCACTCTAATAAGCAGAAATGAATGGAATATGAAATGAATTGCCAGCACTGTGCCCCTGTGGCCAAGAAGGCCAACAGTATCCTGGGATGCATCAAAAGGACCGTGGCCAGCAGGTTGAGGGAGGTTATCCTCCCCCTCTACTCCGCCCTAGTGAGGCCACATCTGGAATACTGTGTCCAGTTCTGGGCTCCCCAGTCCAAGAAGGACAGGGAACTGCCAGAGCAAGTCCAGCAGAGAGCCACAAAGATGATCAGGGGACAGGAGCACCTCCCTTATGAGGAAAGGCTGAGAGACCTGGGTTTGTTCAGCCTGGAGAAGAGAAGACTGAGGGGGGAACTTGTCAGTGCTTATAAATATCTGAAGGGTGCGTGTCAAGAGGATGGGACCAGACTCCTTTCAGTGGTGCCCAACACAGGAAGTTCCCCCTGGACATGAGAAAAATCTTCTTTACTGTGAGGGTGACAGAGCACTGGAACAGGCTGCCCAGAGAGGTTGTGGAATCTCCTTCTCCGGAAATATTCAAAACCCGCCTGGATGCGGTCCTGTGCACCCTGCTCTAGGTGAACCTGCTCAAGCAGGTGGGTTGGACAAGATGATCTCCAGAGGGCCCTTCCAACCCCAACCATTCTGTGATTCTGTGTAAAAACTGGTCTTAAAAGAGGAGCCAGTTATCAAAAGGCCTCTCACCCCTCGTGGTGCAAGTGTTATGAATTTTGGGGCAATTCCTTAAGATGGAAAGCAGTTTGTAAGAGTGGTGTCTTGCACATATTTCCCTGCTTTAGCCTTTCTCTTGTTTCTTGTGTTTTAGATATCAATGAATGTGAAAACAGAAACTTCACCTGCACTCCGCAGCAAACATGTTTCAATATCCCAGGAGAATATAAATGTTTAGACCCAGTAAGATGCGAGGATCCTTATATCCAGATTAATGAGAAGTGAGTAACATACCCACAGCCACAAAAGCAAATTCTGTGTTAAGTGTATCTAGAGTGAACCAAATAAGCCGCATTTTTACAGCACAGCCATGAAGTGTGTCTAGAGAGCTATACATACATGCTGTTGCTGCCTTTACCGTTGGTAAGCTTTATAAAAATAATAAATTGCAATTCCTTACCAGGTCACTAGGTGGGATATGATATGATACTCAGATGTGTGAGAAGTTAGACTGGAAAAACACTTATCGGGGAGTAGAGAAAACAGCAAGGCTTGTAATGTAATAAGAGGCATTTACTTACATTACTAACTGACTTCATATATGCTCAAATGCAGCCTGTTTATTAGTATGAGTATTTCCTGTAAATATTAACTAGCTTATATCTGGGAAGTACTTTAAAACATTAGATGATAGTTATAGCAGGATACAAGTATTTTCCTACTGCTTAAAGGTTAAAAGTGCTGAAAAGTCCACAGACTGATTTGCCTTGTCCAGAAATTGGGTATGTCTGTGCTGTTAGCACTGTTACTGTCTAAATTTGGAATTATTTGAGCAAGCAAGCAAAAAAAAAAATTTCCCACATTTCTAAAAATTACCTGTTTCTTTTACATTTTTGTAGATTATTTGCCTGGGGCTCAAAATATTTCAGCTCCAGACAGATCTCTATATATTGCCGCCCACAGTATTTCATCCATAGTGTTTGCACTAAACCCAGTTACTTGGGATTGCTTGGCAGCCTAATGTGTTTTACAGAAAAGCAAGAGATGAAGAATCAGCTTCTTTCCATTTTAATTTATTCATGTCTTCACATTGCTTTCTGAACTAGGGTGACTGAGGATTGAACACATTCTGTTTGTCCAGTTCTGGGTTTACCTGCCTTCAGAGGTGGTGGAGTCTTAAACTGGAATTTGAAATTTCTGAAGCCTCTGTATCTAAATTCCCCAGAGCCCAACTATAGAGTCCTTGCAGATCAGCTTGCACCAGAACTCTTGATCTCTGAGCTTGGTGTTTGGTGGCTTTGGCTCATGTCTAGATGTGACTGCATTTAATTTGTGGCATATGTCTAGAAGTGGTCAGTATAAAAGCCAAGTGAATTCCTTGCATCTGTTTCCTGTGGAAGGAATTGGGTGTTTGTAATGCCAGGAGCCTTTTTGTGGGGGACATGTCAGATGAACTGTCTGAAATTTGTGTCAGTAGTGAAGGTTATAGAAAAAATAGGCAAAAAGACCCAACTCTTTTCCAGTAAATTCCCCAACACGGCTTTTATAAAGGGACATCCTGCCTCGCAACCTTATTAGAGTTCTCTGAAGAAATCAGCAGCATGTGGCTAGGGCACATGGGCTGGTGCAGTCTCTCTGGGTTTCCAAAGGCTTCTGAAAAGAACCTCACGTAAGGTTATTATGGAAATTAAGCAGCCATAGGTAAGAGAGAAGTCCCTGGCACAGAAGAATAGGAGGTTGAAAGATAAAAAATGAATATAGTATTAAATTGTCAACTTCCACAGTGAAGTTCTGCAGAGGTCTGAGCTGGACCTACTTTGTCCAACATATTTGTAAGCAACCTGAGAAAAAGGATAAACCATGAGACGGGCAAAGTCTGCAACAGTATCTGAGGACAGTAGAGAAAAGGGTGGGCAGAAAAGAATTGCAAAAGGAGCCTCAATGACTGCAATAAAAATGTCAGATGAAATTCAGTGTAGATGAATGTAAAGTAAAAAGACAATCCCAAATTCACAAATTAAATAAAGAGCACTGATCTGGTCGTAATCCATCCAAACTGCAGGTTGTTATAGACAGTTCCGTGATCTGCAGTACTCACTAGAGGTCAGAAAAGCAATCTGAATTTGAGGTGTTAATAGGTAGAGAATATCCTTAGAGCACATGCCATTGTGTAACCATATCTTCAAGACTGTGCAGTTCCTTCCCCTCCTCTCAGAAGAAATACAACTGGACAAAGGTTCACAAAGAGCAATGAGGATGATCGAAAGTATGGAATAGCTTCCTTGCAAGAAACAACTATGTTAGGACTCTTCAGCCATGGACAGGGTCAAATATGAAACCCTGAGTTGTGCGAGGAGGATGAGTAGGGGTTAACTGGCTGCTCTCCTTTCGATGGAAGAGCTGGGAGCATCAGACGAAGTCAGCAAGGGGCAGTACAGAGGGAGGTGAAGGGGGCTGTGGAGCTCCTGGCCGCAGCAGCTGTGAACGCCAAACATTCATGTGGGTGTAAGGGGAAGCTGGACAAGCTGATGGATAAGAAATGCATTAAGGGCTGCTGAATACACAGAGGACTAGAGAAGACATCTTTGTTTCAAGAGTTTCCTGAGTCACAAACAATTGTGGAAGTGTCATATGCTTGGCTTGCTATCCTGCTCTTCCTTAGGGCTATGCATTTGATGCTAGAGCTTTGGTTTGGTCCAGGATGTCTCGCTGTATGTTTTCATGTAGTATATAGAAGATTGTTAAACAAAGAATACAACATTTATGTAGCACCATCAGTGAAATGATCCAATAATTAATATTATTTTGGGGACACTTCTGTTTAAATTACTATCAGAACAAACATGTACTGGGTATTCTACACCTGCAGAGCCGCTTTAAAGAAAGTACAGTTTTTCAAGTGATCTAAGGAGACAAAGGATGCCAAGACATTTTGGCCCAGAACACAAAAAAAAGAAGGCAGGGATATAGGTAGGCCAGAATAGCAACACAGAGAATCCTAAAAATGAGAAAATTCATTACAAATTTCATTGGTTCTTTTAGCTGATTGACAACATCATTTGTTTGTTTGTTTATTTATGTGGCTGTATTTGCATATAACGAATCAAATATTACAGCAATTTGTAACCCCTGATGACAATCCTATCTCTGACAATTAGCCGCTGCATGTGTCCAGCTGAAAACGCCGGTTGCAGAGATCAGCCATTCACCATCTTGTACAGAGTGATGGATATGGTGTCCGGGCGGTCTGTGCCTTCTGACATTTTTCAGATGCAAGCAACAACTCGCTACCCTGGAGCCTATTACATCTTCCAAATCAAATCAGGGAATGAGGGCAGGGAATTCTACATGCGGGTAAGTCTGATGCTCACTGAGAGCGGAGTATCTTCTCGTTAGCTGAATATCCTTCTGACAGCAGAACTCAGTTTTTAATGAATATCATTTAAACCTTCTGTATGAGGCACTTTTACACGCAGACACGCAGAGCGGTGTGCTGATCTGCAGGGGCTGCTGGCTCTTTCAGGAAGGTAACCTACCCAACGCAAACACACTTGTTTTATTAGGTTCAGGGAAGTCCAGGGCTGTACCCATGCCTAAGAATAGCTTGGGTGTCCCACGCTCAAGAGAAACTATTGTGCTGAACCCTTCCTTATTTGATGGACAATCAGTAATTGTCACTGAAAGAGTCAACATTTCTCATTTGTTTTATTAAACTCTTCATTGGAAATTGAAAAACCTGAAAACCAAAAAAGTAAGCAAAAAACCCCCCCTTTATCCCAAGAATCGACTTTCTGGGCTCTTTGCTTTCATTTGTTATGTATTTTTTTCACTGAGAACACACGTTTTATGTAGAAACTGTTAGAGAAAACACAACTGTTCTTTTTTAAGCTGAATTTTCCTCAGCAGCCATCTCTGTTCCCCAGTCATCTCCACTGCACCTCTGACACGCAGGGGTGATGGGAAGTGTCTGCACAGAATGAGGCATGGCCACCAGGGACAGTGGCATTCAGAAGGTTGATTTTTAACCCTAGGCAAAACCTGGCGTTGATATTCTCTTTAAGTGATGTTCAGTGGCTATTGACGGTTCCCATGCCCCACAGAAACTGTGTAGCATGACGGATTTCGGTAGATTCTGATACACATTTCTCCCAAGAGCCTCAGATTCTCACTGTTAAAAAAAAAGAAAATGGTTCAAAATTCTGAAATGACAAGGGGTCCAAGAATGATCATTTACATCTCGCAAGATCTTTCCTGTTGCAAAGTCATTACTGATCCCACCAAGCTTTCCCCCTCATCTCGGCCGATCCACCAGACGCTAAGGCTCCAGCGACCAGCATCCTTGCCCGAGTCCGCCAGTTCTCTTTTATCTATTTATCACACACCCATTCCTTCGTCACCCAAAAGACCCCTCTTGCATAAGCTGTCCTTTTCCCTCCGCTGGCAGCAGCGCTGTCCCTGGGGCAGCCCGGCAGCCCACAGGTGGTGCCCAGCCACTGCTCCAGGTGGAGCGGGAGCGGCGGGCGGCGGGGAGTGGTGCTGGGCAGGAGCTGGGCCCAGGGTGCTGCTCCCCGGGGCTGAGGCAGTGGGGCCCGGCCTCCGCATGGCTTTGTCAGGCTTCTCTGATCAGAGACAATGCAAGCACTCCATTTTGTGGTAAAACAGGTCCAGCTTTGTGTTTCAGCTGGAAAACAAATTGGACTTGGTTTTAATGTCAGAAGCTCTGATTTCTGAATGCTCATAATCCACTGTTCTGGCCAGAAATTTCAAAGGTCTGCTTCCACTCACTAAAAGACAGATTTTTCTGAAGTGCCTTCACAGATTTAAAGTTCCCTTCAGAGGGTAAGGTTTTGCAACGTTAACACATGCAATTATAGAACAAACACCGATCCTGTTCTCATAGGAACAGCTGTTCTCCAAGCTCTGTTAACATAATCCCTTCTTGGTGTTCGCTGCTTCAAAGTAACAGTGCTCTTTACATCAAACAAGGTAATATCTCACGCACAAAAAAAAAGATGTCACTGCTTGTCCATGTTTTCACCTTTTTCCACTTGGACAATAGCAAATTTCTATTCAATAGCTCCTTTTATGTGCAGGGCTCCCAAAGGCTTTACAAACTGTAGAAGGTGATAGTTCATACAAAACACTGAAATGGAGCCAAATGCTGATCTCCTGTGAATTGCAGTAGCTTCTAACAATGCAGCAGAAAACAGTGTTATTTTGGCTACTGAAAGACCATGGCCATAATGTGGTCTCACCTGAGATGATAGTTTTCAAGAGCCGTTTTTTCAAATCTCACATGTTTCCTCTTGTTTTGTGCACAGCAAACGGGACCGATCAGTGCTACTCTGGTGATGACTCGCCCCGTGAAGGGGCCCCGTACTATTCAGTTGGACTTGGAAATGATCACTGTTAACACCGTTATCAACTTCAGAGGAAGCTCTGTCATCCGGCTGAGGATATACGTATCACAGTACTCCTTCTAAACCTTGAGTTTGTGCCCTGGAAATATTAAAACAAAAGAGACGGTTCCTCCTCTGCAGAACTCTCTCCTCAGAAGCCAGTACGTATAGCAGCTCTAAACCAAACCAGTATTTCCACAGATCCGGTGACCTATGCCTGTCTGAGGAGGGAGGCCTCTTCATGCACAGTCCCTACCAGGATGCAGACATCTGAAGATGTATCGTCAGCAGATCCCATATGATTCTCTACGTGGTCATATATTTTAAGGACTCTTCTTTCCATTGTAAACACTTCTAGGGCATGAGTCTATGTTTGAAAGACTGTGAACCTTTGTAGCTCCAAGGCTGCTTAGCAAAAAGCACCAAAGAAACTGAGGAATAAGCTGGCTTTTGCAATCTTGCCTTTTTTTTTCATTATAAATGGAAAGCAGACAAACAAGCAGAAACAGAAGCAAAAAGCCACCTATTGAAACAAGGGATCTCAGAAGTGCTAACTTACATTCCCAATTATCTCTGGAATTATCAGTCAGGCACTTTTTTCAATTCACCCTGCATTTGTCTTAGTTTCACCTGTTTTTTCTTTGATTCTATTTTATAGTTAAAATTCATTGTAAATTCATTCCAAAATACATGTTGTACTATGTAATCTTCTACTTTCTAACAAAGTGTCACATGTTTGGGTTCCTTCCTGTATTAAATCTTTCTATATAACAGAGTTCATAGAAATCTATCACTGGTTGGTATGTTTTACAATGTTTAGGGTGTTATGCTTATTTACACCCAGACTATTTGACACAGGCCTCCACTGCCAGAATAGTGTCCAGGGACTTCAGAGCAGATGAGAATCAGAACTTTATTTTTCCCTGTTTTCCTGAGTGTGGTAGTTGCAAACAGTTTGTAATGGTTATAAGGTAGTGATACTAACTGTAGTTAAGGCTGCAACTAATCTCCTGTTCAAGGACCACTCGGCTCAGACCTGCCCAAATTCCTTCAGAAAAAAATGAATTGTTCTGTTCACGTGCAGTCTCTCTCCTATATTCCTAACATTGGGGAAAATAAGCTGAAAAGGACTTGGACCAAGCTTATTGTTCATGCCTCTGCCACAAAGCAGACCCCACTATACCAGTACCCAGACCTCAAACGATGGGATCCCACGGTTTTCATAGGCAATGTTTTCTCAGGTATAACTGCTGTAACCAACAGAAAGTTTCTCCTAAAGTCTAATCTGAACCTCCGCTGTTGTAATTTAAATCCATTGCTTTTTAGCCTACTTCCAGTAGAAATAGGGAACAGTTTATCTTCCCCTTTGCAGCAGCCTTTAACATGTCTGAAGACTGTTGTCATGTCTCCCCTCAGACTGTTTCTCTCTAGTCTAAACAAACCCAATTCTTTTGGTCTTTCCTCATACATCACATTTTCTGGACCTTTGATCATTCATGTTGCTCTCGTCTGGATTCTCTCCAGTTGGTTCACATCTTTCTTGAAGTGCAGTGCCCAAAACTGTGAAAAGTATTCCAGCTGAGGCCTCACAGTGCTAAGCTAAATCTATATATATATATGTTTAGGAGTTTGAAAAAAATAAAAATAATTGTATAGTTTGGAGGTATAATGCTTACCTTGTTGAAGCCACTGGCAGTTTGATCTTTTACTTTAGTAGTGATGAGGGTTCGTATGCCTTGTTCTTAAATTTCTCTGAAGCAAGCTCTTTTGCTTCTTCCCCCTGCTTTTTCCTTATTGGCTCATTTGTTCTGCCGCATCGCTAAGGCAGGAAAGATAACTTTTGCTTCGTCTTTTTGAGGACTGGAAGTGCTTAATGCTACTTGGGAAAAGGACTTTATGAAGCAGGCTGGAGCAGCGTAGAAGCATTATGCGAGGTCTTCATTAAAGTGGAGTATTAAATGCGAGAATACAGACTCAGAAAGTTATCACAACACAGATGCATGACACAATCAGAAAATTGACTCTCTTGCTCCTAATAAGCTTTGTGAGTTAGTCTGGAGTTGTTTTTCCCTAGCTTTAGCAGAGACTCTGCTCTTTTTACTTGTACTCAGCTTGAAGGAAGCCCTGATGCAACAGCTCACAGCAACGAAATGCTGAGTTGAGTGTGCTTTAGCAGCTTCCATTTCTTAAGGGTTTAAAGTTTTCTGCATGCTGCTACAACATCCTGGGATCCTGTGGCTCAGAGCTCTGTACACAGGCTGTCCTTTATTGTAAAAACAAAAAGGCTGGAGCCTGACTGCAGGGTTTAGTAAGCCAAGCTGAGGGCAGGAAGCCAACGAGTTTTGTGAGTAGCCAACTTGGAGGAGATAAACACAGAGGAAATGTGCAGAGAAATATCAGAAACAACTATGTGTTTCCTGAGTGTATCATGGCTCATCGTATACCACAGTCTTGGAGGGGAAAGTAGAGATGACCAGCAAGGAGGAATGCTAGTTTATAACCATGGGGCTAAAAGCGCTCATGTGTCCCAGATGATGGAAGTGAGACATGGGAAACAAGCAGGCTCTGGTGGCCCAGAGCGCAGACAAGGGGCAGGCAGGGTCTTGCATTAAAGACGTTAAACTCTTAACATGCTGAAAGTTTTCTCAGTGCTTAAAAGCCCCTTTTCCCCCCTTTTGTGCCCCTATGTTATGGCTTCTTCTTGTCCAGCTGAAGAGTCCTCTCTCTTCCTGCCATCACATCACCTTCTGGAGAGGAAGTGCACCCTGTTAGACATCAGACAGTTTCTCACTTCTGGGCTGTTCTCCCATGGCCCCCACATACCAACCTGATTTAACCCTAATTTAGAAACATCAAAACCCAGAGGAATTCCATAACAAAACACTTTGTTAAAAGAGTAAAGCTTGAATGCTTGTTTTTAGTAGGGTCCAGCAAATACTCATAAAACAATATTACACTTTCTATATAAACATTCCACGCCTTAAAAAAAAAGTGAAGGGTCTGGAAACAAAGGAATTCAGCCACTTCTCAACCGCCATAACATCCTTCATCACTCGCTATCACTCCAGCCAACTTTAACTTTGCCAAAATATATGCCAATCTCAAAATAAGATATTACTAGCAGTTTATAACATCTAAACTCTCCATTTCCTAGTCAGGGGTCTGTTTCCAATAGACCATCGCAGGCTTGTGTATTACAGCAATTCTCACCAAATAAAAAAGAAGGACTATGCACATCAGGTTTTTACAGCATGAAAGTTAAAAATGCAAACTTGCAACTGCTGTATATATTCATGTTCTCCTTTGAGGCTGGGCCTCCCTAAAAGCAGAGAGAATTCCAGGTCTGCTCAGAAAATGATTCTTTATTCTAACCTATTGCAGAGGATTTTCTAACATAAAGAGTTTTACCATATGGTTAATGGGCAATATTCTGGCCAGCACCAGATGAGGGCACTGACCCTGGTCTGGGTACATGTGGCTTCCCTACAGCTCTGCTCTGACATGCTCCTCGCTCAGGGTGGCAGAGCCGTTCCCTGGCTGAGCTAGGGAGGGATAGCTCTTTGCCTCTCCTGCCTGTTGGCTGCCATGTCTGTTTAAACGAAGGGCCTCGGGAGAAAGATCGCCTCTCACTATGTGTTTGTAGAGCACCTATTGCCAGTGCAATAATTGGAATAAAAGTAAACAAAAGCAGAATTTGTAGTAATCTTTGATACAGATCACAATGATTGGGAAGGAGAATCTATTCTGATAAATTAAGAGAGTGATTCGTGCTAGTCGGGTTAGGTGCCAGAGGGGGAAGAATGGCAAGAGATGGATGATCCAGTGCTGTAGAGCTGAATGGGTCCTATCATCTGGCTTATTTGACTTTGAGATATTTATAGGGGATTGACTTTTTTTGACATAGACAACAAAATGTTATTTCACCTAAGAGTTTGCTGGATCCCACAGAATCGCTTTTCAACTTGTGCTTCTCTAACAACAATAACTTTGTTGAGAATAACTAAGCTTCTCTGAGTACCTGGCCACACACCATCACCAAGCGTAGTGTCCAGGGCCTTTCACACAGAGCTTTCTGCTTTTCAAGTTGGGGGCCTGTACTCATATATATCTTTTTTTGGCTCAGCTTTTAGAAGAAGTCAACTTGTCTCATAAACATGGTATCAGCATCAGCAGAACTTACATATTGCTTTTTCTCTGTCTAGAGGAAGAGGAGCAATAGAATCAGAACAGTTTGTGGTCATTCAAGTTCTCCAGTCTGGCTTATTCACAGAATATGCTACCGAATATCTTCCATAGCATGTAGCCATATTAGAACCCAATGAAAATTTCATAGCACAAAGATGTTAAAAAAAAAAGAAAAAAGGAATAAAAGTATGCCCTAATGTTATTCAAGCCTGACAGGCACTACTGTTAAAATAAATCTGTATCCTGGATGGACAAAACCCTCAGCTGATGTTAATTTGCATGACTCTGCTGCTCTTTAACAGAAAGATAAAAAGTATCCTTAGGGTCTTCCCCGTGTGTGTGTAAAGCACTGTGCAGGTATCTGTACACAAGGAGAATTTACAGAAGCTAAAACTAGCTGTGGTAGTGTGGCTCTGCATTTGGAAGTCAAAGAGTTGTAAGATAACATGGCACAAGCAAATTGTGTTTCCTCATCTGACAAGAGTGCAGACAAGTGATTTACACCCGTCACATTTTGTTGTTTTAAGTCTTTGACCCAATTCTGAATAGCTCAACCCTAAAGCAGGTGCCATGCATGAAGACTGAGGCTAATGGTCTTAACTAGACTTTTGGGGATTCTGCAGAAAGCCTGCCCAGAAAGGTGACCTGTGCTGAAGGTTCAGTGCTGTAGGGAGTGTAATTGTTCAGAGGTATTTGTGCGGGGATGTCTCCGATCCTGCAGCTGCCTCCTTCTTCACCTGTTTCAGTGCAGAGTGCATCTGATGTTTATAAGTGTGCACATCAGAGGTGGAAATCTCACCTATTGCAGTTCTTAGTTCAAACTTCTGAGATCCCTCTAGTGGTTTCCATTGGCCAAACTGATCCCCCCATGTAACAACTCGTGAAGTCACACAAGAGAGAGCTTGGGTACAAGGCAGATACACTTTTACACCAGCAAGTGAATAATGATGCAGTAACCTCGATGTAAGAATTGAGGAATGTAGCTGGGTAGCAAAGGGATCTTTAGAAAACACTTCAGAAACCAAAAATTCCTGAAATATTCAATCTCTTTCAATTCCCTCCTGTATCCCAGAAGTCACTCATTCTCCCTTTTGAGCTTGTCCTGGACAAGTGATCTCCTTACGGTCATGCACTGCAAGCACATGCTGAGTGAGCTCCACTTCTCCTCTGGCACTACGTAACATTTGTCACTTTGCTTTCTGGAGAGCAGTTGTAGGCTATGTGTCTCTTCCAGGCTCTGACGGACCTCAGCTGCTTTTCTCATAGCCAAGGCAGATCCATTATTTCCCTGCCAGGTTCCTCTGCACCCACCATCTGTACAACAAGCTCTTCATGTGTTTCACTGGAAATGCAGGCACTGCTGTTGGCCCATCTGCTGCTTTTGTACCCCCCTTCCTCTGCAATGTCGGTAGGCTCTCTTACAGCAAAGTATTAGGTCTGAATGGCTGAAGGGATTACCCAGCCTGCTGGCAGAGCCTGGCTTCATGAAGAGGATTACCTTCATGAGGAAAACCTCCCACAACCCCCTGGTTTTGAAGGCAATAGATGCTCTTTTAGGTCCTGATGAATCATTTTTCTCCTGAAATTGCATCTATATCATGCCAGCTTGATAGTCTCAAGGCTTTTTAAGAAGCCCGATAAGGACATGCTTATGCAATACATCTTTAGGGTCTTCACACCTTGGATGAGGTTTTCCCAGTTTGCAAACAAAGTATTTGGCCCAGTCAGAGAGCGTGCAATGTGATCACCACTACGCTGAAGTCAGTGATCACTAACCACCTTACATCAGGTCTGGATGTAGTCCAGTTTTATTTTAAGTCTTGAATCTCAGTCTCAGTGGTATAAATGTAAACAGATATGTCTTATTTTTACAGTAGAGCTGAAAGATTGTTTGCAGTAAATAAACAGTAGTATGATTGCAGTATCTCTTTTTCTGTGGGCACTATCTTCGGGTACTTTAAGATTTCCTGAGATATCCTTCGACACTTCAAAATTTCCTCTGGTATTTCAAGCCATTCATTGATGTGTTTCCATGAATGATTCCTCACCCCTGCTCTTCAAAGGCCAACACAGGCACTTGACTGTACATATTGTTAAAACATCAAGCTACACCCAGGCCTTTGCAGAGTCACGACTCATGCATCATTCATAGAAATTGTTCCTCTCTGTAACCTATAAGGGATTATGTTGACTTCCTTGAGATTCTGCAGTGTTCAAAGTAATGCATGTGCATGTGTTTTTCAAGACTGGGACCTTAGTCTGGAGATTGTTCATCAGCAACTTGCTGCAAATGTTCTGTATTCAATATGTGAAATCATAGCTACAAAGGTTAGTTTTGACAAAATCCTCAAAACATATGGTGATTCCTGGCTGCCGACACAAAATGCAAACACAATTCCAAAGTCCAGCACCAGAGTTCTCCAGTATTCATAAGAAATCACTGTTTTTAAGAAATATTTTTGGTCAGTAAACTAATTTTGTAGATTATGTGAAATGCAAAGAGGCAGAAGGCCTGTCAAGATTACACAGATTTGTTATTCCAATCAGTATCCCCAAGAAAACCTGTATCATCTAGTTCATTATTTCAAAATATTCCTTTGGCCTCTGACATCTGATGTCATTCAGGTAGGGGAGGGGGACAGAAAAACTGGCTGCTTCCAAAACAACAGCAGCAGCTCTACAGAGATCTCAGGTCTCCTACAGCAATCAGAAACATGTGTCAGCCCCAGGTCAGTTAGGAAGGCACAAAACTCACAGAGACATGTCCTCAGGTGGAGGAGAGATATCTTCATTGACTTCTTAATGATGCCAAGTGGAGATTTACTTCATAATGTGTACAAAATTTCTCATTGTGTTTTTACATTTATGGAAATTTTAAAATGACAGGACCAAGCTGTTGTTTACCACATGCATACTACCTGCAGCAAGCTCTAGGGTATCTCTCTGCCATTCCCCAGGGTTGTGCTCACTTAGAATTACCCAGTCTGATTTGGTGTGAGTTACAATGGTGTGACAGCATTCAGTTCACAACAGTGTAAAGTCATTCCCATAGATGAAAAAATAGAATTATTGAGGTATAAAATTACAATTGAACCAGAAAATTAATAAAAAAGAGCTTGCTTGTTAGTTAACCTTCAGTGCTTTGGTTATGATGTCATTTCTGTGGACAAAAATAATCAACCAGAAACCCAAAATATTAAAAAGAGGATTATCTCCTTAGAAAGATAAGTGCCCATGTAGCCTATAAATAGCTCTAGAATTAAGACATCCCATGCAACATCTGGAAACGGAAGGATTCACTCCTTGACCTCCAGCATTCCTGTCTCCCACCGGCAGGATTAAGCACAGTTGATCCTTACCAGGACACAGACACTATGGCTGGCTGACGGATGGGCCAAGGAAGAGGCAGGCATGGCCAGAGGCAAGGGAAGGACAAACCAAGATAATATAAAAGTACTAAGGAATGCTCTCAGTGTGCAGGGTCTCTGAGACAAGTCTCTCTCTTGCTGTACGAAGCATTTTAGCTTTGCTTGGGCCTTTGAAAGACAGAAAAGTGCAAACGGTCACTTCAGTAAAAATAGGAGGGCAGCATTCATATGTTTGAATGCAACATCAGTTTTCAAAAAAATCACACTGCCCTGGCCAACCTGTCACCTAATGAGATGCACTGGACACCGGAAGCCTATAAGTACAATTTAAGGTACAGCATGTATAGCACCACCTTATACCAACAGTTTCTCCTGCAACCAGTACAGGTGCAGGGAGAAGGACTCACTGCGCATCTTGACGGATGCTCCACAGAACTTCTGCTTCTGCTTAAACAGTAATTTCCCTAACTTTTACTTGCAGGCTCTCCAGATTAACAAACATGTTATATTTTGTAGTCTTCATTCTTTTCAGAAGAGGAATACTGTAATTTAAAATGGATGGTTTCAATGTCCCTCATCCTGCCTCTTTAACCTATAACCATTACTTCATTTGTAGTAGAAAATGAGCTTTTAATTCTTGTATTGTTTTACAACTTGTGAGCAATTTACATTGAACACACCAGTAGGGACTATTTTAAACCTTTAAAATAAAAAAATACATTGCTAACAAAAATTATAAATGAATTAGAGTTTATTTTGATCGTTGCCTTGTTTAGTGGTGATCATATAAGATCGTTGCAAGCATTCATGACAGACTCATGGAACCCCTCTGGAAAGCAACTTGAATGAGGATCAGTGATACTGGTACATCTATTGGTCATAAATGCTAGTAACCTATAGACAGTAGCAGAGAAAACTTCAAAGCAAAATACAATTAATTCTCAAGAGGCTAATTTGCTTTCACAGTTTTTATGTTGTAAACCTGCCCATACTTGCAGGTACATGTGTGTATTTTACCTTCATTTCCTGCTGCATTTATGCATGATAAGGCTCAAATTAACATTTTGTGTAATACTACTTTATCTGTACCAGGAGCTTGATGTACCTGAGGCATTTCTTTCCCCTGCAACTCCACTGAAGGTTGGAGCAGGTCATTGCTTCTGGCGGTGGGGATGGCTCCCTCGCCCGGTTCCCCCAAGCACCAGCCATGCTTTACCCAGCACGTGTTCGGAGGGTGTATGGGAGGGTGTACAGGCTGCATGCTGCAGCCTTGGAGGCGTTCCTGGAGGATCCCAGGAGATGAGCTCTCCTCCCAGCCTGATGCGGTGCCACTCACCTCTCCCAGTTGCCCTGGGTCTTGGAGGCACAACGTGGATCAGTGAAGGTAGGGGTTTGTGCAGTGAACATGAGGCTATGGGCAGAATTTGGCTTAGCTCTGCAGAATAAACTTGTCTCCTTAACAAGTAGTGTTAATATAAGATAATTTAGAGTGAACTGGTTTCCTCACACATAAATCATTAACTAGTAGCCAGTTCTCACTCCCACCTGCACTACATAGCTTGTGACTTTAGTACAAGAAAGGCTTTTCCACCCACACCACATTCAATGACCCATGCCTAATGGGCTTTGGCTGTTTGTTGGTTGGGTTTTTGTTTTGCAGGTGGAATGTTCTTCTTATTTCAGCAAATCACAAGGGCAGCCAAGCCTGGCTCAGGTTTGCTTTGTGGGAAGTGAATGAACTTACGTCACGCAGTTGCTCTCTCGCATTCTCATCACTCAAATAACTCACTGCAGAAATGAGGTAGGTAATACCGCATTCACTGGGCTTGTGACGATTTACAGGCCACTCAGAAAGTCGATAAAGATCTTTATAGCTGTTTTGAACTCAAAGGAACTGCTGCTGCTCATTTACAGTATCACGAGGACACGTCAGTTCCCTCCACTACACTGCAAACGCATTAATTCTGAATCACACGCTCAAGGAAAATTACACTGAAACAGGCACACATGCAAAGCGGAAGAAGAGAGGCCAAGTGCAGGAACGCTGGGCTGCAAAATTTCAGGAGAAGCAAACAACTCACCAGAACTGCTCAAAGAAAATGAGAAAGTAGATCTGTGACCAGTGATCAAAGACTTCTGGTTCTTCAGTCTCCACCGGGGTGCCTTGGTAGAAGCGGCCAGACCAGTGAAGCCACTGAACTGTGGGGCTTTTCACTCAATTTGGTGGGGAGCAGACACTTTAGGAAACAAAGTTGCTCAGATTTAGCTGTTGGCACACAGCTCAAGTAGCCTAACTGAGGTTTCCAGCCTTGAGCCACTGCATCCTTTCTCTAGCTGCTTACAGTCTGCTTTTCAGGTTGTTCTTATTATACATGCTGTCATGTTTGTCTTAGATGGGGTTTCATATAGGACTGAATAGTGTGACCCCCTCCCCTTTTATTGCTCTTTTCACAGCCCAAGACCAATCTGCTCTGACAGTACCCTCCCAGCCAAGAGTCTCTCCGTTCAGCAAGAGCTCTGTGGATAAGGCAACGGTATCTCCGGAGCTGACTCACAAGTGTGGACAGGAGGAGGAGGTTGTACTTTCTCTTCTGTCAGTGCTGTCCAGCCAGCTGGTAAAGAACACTGTGCTGCTGGAGAGATGGGGTTTGGCTGGGCTGTAAAACTGATATCCTGCAGGGATTTAACCTCCTGCTGACTTCCTTAAGGGTGAGCTATGAATCATACTTCCTTGAGAAGTCCCATGGGCTGTATTCTGTGTACCAGAACTCCTGCCTTCTCCTCCCCTCTCTGTTTTTGGTGGCACCGGTTACTCCTTGGGCCCGCAGGTGCTGCTGAATGCTGTTAAACTGTCCTCCGTGTCAGCCTGCACATAGCCACATAGGTGATGGAAAATATGAGCCCTACGTGGTTTTTCCAGGAAGCCGGACAGCAGCCCCCCGTCTCATACAGGTGATCGTTTCCTCACACTAGTAACTCATTAGGACAGCATGTGTGAAGTCAGCTCGTTCACACTGATGCAAGGGTTCATAATCTGCCACTGTTCGTAAGGTCTGTGCCAAATGGCAGCTGATGGCTGATCGCTGATCTTTGACAGCACTTCTGCATTCCATTTTTTCTCTTTCTAGCCTGTGTTATTTCTCCTATCCTGGGCTCTTGCACAGTTCAGTCCCCATACCTTTCCAGAAAGATTGTCAAGGCCCCCTAAAATCCAGTACCGAAACACAGCCTTCATCTGCCTGCTAATGAAAATCCTTGTCAGTCATGGGATCACCACATCAGTTTAACCGAGGAAGCAGCCAGTGCATTGGCTAAGAAATGTTCAGTTAGGTTTCCTAGGATCTTGAAGAAATAGTTCAATAAATCCTTGCTTGCTTGAATGAGTGCACCTTCCATCTCCCACCACATTCTTCATTATGTCACTTGGATAGAAATGCACGTGTTTTTAATGTGAAGTTAATCCCCGAGCTGCAGTGAAATGATTAACCCTTCACCCTTGAGCTCCTTGCTACCGTATGATCTAGTTCTTATGGAGCTAAGAGTTAAAGCAATAGTGACAGCTGAATGTAATACTTAAGGTGAGTGGGTATTTGCTCACCATGGAAGGCCAGCCTTAGTCATACACATATAAACTCTTTGGCTTGGGGAGCACAGGTAAATAACATGGCAAAGCAACTATGTCCTGCAAACAAATATTTGTACCTACAGTTATTACTGCTGACTCTTGAAAATACTCTGTCAAGAAAATACTGTTGAGAATAAACACCCTGCAGTTTGCAGCTGTTAAACTTTCTGTTAAAATACAGATACATGACACCCGCACCATTCAGCTTGGGTGTATGATCAAGTTGTACCAAGAAGATAACCCACTTCAGTCTGTTCAGCAGAGCAGTCTCTGAAGAGCTGCATGTTCTCCCCTCTCTGGATATTTATACGTATAACCAAACATGAGTTAAATATGCATAATACCCTGCCTTGGGGTGAGAGTGCATCCTTTTTCCTGCCCTAAAATCTCTAGTGATATCAGCAAGGGTTGTGGCTGCAGCACGTTTGCTTCCCAGTGATTCTGGGTGCACTGGTGAGCAGCAGCCAATGCTGCCGGCAGGCCTGCAAAGTGAAGGCCGGGAGGGTGGGCAGCAGGTTGGCTGTATATTGGTCTGTTTGTCTGGGAACATGGCCAAGCACCCTGACACTGGATTAAAGCGTTAAAATTAGAGCTGGTAACCTTTGTTTCTAGTTATGCTATTTCTTAAGTGGTTTTAAGTACCAAGCCAGACTGGCCTGTTTCTGCCTCCTTGCCTTTCCCTGAGGGACGAGCCCAAAGCTTTAGCTAGAAGTTCAGTGTCTGCTCTCATTTTGAACTGAGCAATTTTAGATGGAAGAACAGCATTCCAGCTTCTGTGGGCGACCAGTCACTGGCCTCCATGGATATTCTTCCTGGCTCCCTCATTTGCACGGGTCCGGCAGGCTTTAAAGTGTTGTGATTTCTGGGACAGCTTTTTGCCCTCAACCCCTTTAAGCAAGGTAGATGAAGTTTGGTTTCACCTGAAAATAGAAGGGGAAAAAAACCCCAGGAGTTTTACAACTGTAAAAAATAGATTATTTTTGTGCTTCACAAGTTGGTCCTGTTTCTCGACTCAGTCCCTTTCAGGAAGGACCTTTTGTGTGCTGCCCTTGCTCTGTGCGCGGGTGACACCTGGCTGGCCCCTGCATCCCACGGAGAGGAACATCTGCTCGTCCTCGGGCAGGTCTGTGTCTTTTTTCAGGAGAGAGGCCAGCTCTGAGGCCCTGAGCAGACCCCAGAGAGACGATGGTGTGAAAACACAGGGCAGGTCAGTAGCATCTGGCCCTGAGGTCCCAAGAAGGGGAGGGGAGGAAAGGGGCCGGGCAGGCACTTGGACATCTCCTGTCCCTGTGTCGGCTGCCTGCTCTGCCCTTTGCTTGGGCAGGCAGGTACCCAGGCCCCAAGGGCACTGGGAGGACCTGGAGAACTGCCTCTCATCACCTCTTCCATGTTGAAAGAGGCATTTCTGGGCAGTGTCACAGGCAAGTGGGACCAGAACGGTGTTTGGGGAGGCACCCCAGAGGCACCCCAGGAGGTGGCACCATCCCAGCCGAGTGGGAGAGCAGCTGCTGGGGTGGCTGGCCTTCACAAACGGCCCGGGGAGCACCCCCCGGGTAGTGGGAAAGGGCTGCTCCTATGAGGTTTTCACTGGCCTGGGCAAGAGAGGAGAGAGTGCAGCTGTGACGGTGTCCAGCTCCCCACCGCCCTGGTGTCCTGGCCATCTCCGTACCGTCCCCGGCCCCACGGAGGTGCCTGGGGCTGGAGCTGCCCGGCTGCCCTGCTCCCAGGCTGAGTATGCGTAGGGGTGGCCTGGCCCCCTCAGCCCCCAGCTTCCCCAGCTACCCAGGCTCCCTGCCAGTTCCCTCCTCGCTCCCTTCACAGAGCGGGGGCATAACAAAAATATAGACGTGCATTTAACCAATTGCCTGCATTTGGACCTCTCTTTCCAACCCATTTCTAACTGTGGTGCTTAAACCTGGCAGGTTTTCACTGTTAGCTGGTAACAGCTATCATTCCTTGACGTGCTTTTGAATCAGATGAACTAAAATAGTTCTGTGAGATCTATTATGTCTCTGGCTTGTAAAATACAATAATTTCTTACTAGGTTACACTAATATTTCTTAATTCATTCTTACTATTATTCTTCAATAAAGCACTGCGCAAACAATCTATCCCACAGGAGGAACTTCTGCCAGACCCCAGATGTCAAACACATTTGCTTCAAATACAGGAGTTCATGACCTTTCATGTTTGTTAATGTGACACCATGGAAATTATTTATAATAAATAAGCGTATTTCAGAGTCAGGTGCTCCATGGGGCCTTTTTCAGTGACACAACAGCCTTTCCTGAAACAGGCCTTTCCTGTTTTTTTTTTTTCCCCTCTAACAATGAAGGTTTGGGAACAATTTGATACCCTGTTATTGAACTGAGTCCAACTACTGCACTGAAAGGTAGACACGAACTCAAAGATATCTCAGATTTCAAATCCTTCCTGAAATCAACAGCAGATAAAGTTCTTCCTTTCTCTTTTATCCTTTACCCTGAAAACGCAGTTTTCAAACAGCAGACTATATGGATCCAGGCAAACACTAAATATATTGGCTTAAAGGACCAAAGCAAACAGGAAACTACTGGAATTGTTTGGATCCAAATCACAGATTTGATATGCCAAGTGATTTTTGCATGTAGCATGCTCATTTTAAAGCTGGGGTAGCACTATCTACCCACAATCTTGCAGGTATAAGAGCTCTAGAAAATATCTGAAGGTGTCAATATGTTGATAACATTTAATCCTATTATCCTTTTTCAGCAGGTGTGACAGGTCCTCCCAAACCTGTGCCGGGATTAAGAGCAGCTGGCTCTTAATGAAGCCAGGCAAGAAAAGGATGCAATTGGAAAACACTGGAACGAGTATGCCTTGGCTCTATTTCATCCTTTTGTCAACTGTACATGAAGATTTATAATGCCTCCTGGGTTTACTGGATCCATCATCTTGGATTCCTAGACAGCAGCAACAGCAAGAAATGCCTCCTGAGGAGGACACCGAACCTTTTTCTCCTGCATAAATGTGCAGCCACAGTCACCCCTGTTTGTCACTCCAGGCTGAAAACGATGGCCTGACAACTCCAGCCCAGGCCTAGCACAGCACCCCTGTGCCTCAGTGGTTATCCACCCAGGAACCTCACCTTGCCTGGGGCTAGTTTGGGGCTGGCAGCCATTTACAAGGTTGAAGACTGCTATGTAGCTCAGAAGCAATTGCTGCAGCCCGCTCAGATGTGGGACTGGCTGTGGAGAGACACGACCAAAGTGTTCTCTTGCACGAAGGATGAGCCCTCCTTGGATTTATTATCAGAATGTATTAATGATGTGTGTGCGTGTGTGTACAAAGAAAATCTGCCTTATAGCGTTAAGGCAAGACATAACAAGCCAGCAAATCTCTTTTCAAATTCACAGTACATCAAATCTATGTGCAATAGAGGGGGTCTAGTTTGGACAACGAAGTACCTCCATGCAATTGCTCCTCTAGGCATCCTAGCAACATTTTCCAAAGATGATGGACATTGTGCAATAAAGCTGTTCTTCTGCAGCACTGTGGGAGGAGGCAACTGGCTGCAGTCTCAGATGGTGGGCAGAATTACAACGGGTTATGTCAGGAAAGCATGACGTTAAATGCGCATTTGAAAAAAGGAGAAAACAAAAAATAATAGTCACAGATTGAATTATAGCAGCTTTCTATAATGAAGTGTGTGGACCCCACCCAGCCTCTGTGGCAGAGGAGGGAAGGTGTCTGCTAAACCCAAAGGTTATGATGGGAATGGAAAAAGCCAGGCTCCAGCTGAGAGTAGGACGGGGAGGATGAGGAAACAGTTTCATGTTTCTCCCAGCAAACCCTCAGGGGAAAAAGATTACTGCTGCAGAAACTTTAATGGTAGTAAAAGCCTCTGGCTGCAGAAGTTGTTTATAACGAGGGTGTATTAACTGCTTAGAGACTTCAGCTGAAAAGGACTCCGATATTTCACTGAAATCTAAGCTGCAAAATCCTTTTTTCTCTCCCAAAAAGCCTCTGCGTCAGAAAACTTAATTTAGTGGCTACACATGGAGTTTGGCTGTGAGACGTTGTATGCTGTGTCTTGGACTTGTCCTGATAACGCCCTGCTTTTAGGTCCTGACAGCTGAGCTCATCACTTGGCTATTGCAGTATACACTGGATTTTAACTCTGATCATAAGTACATCACTTCATGTTAGTTTCCGAAACTAAAATATTTCACAAGCAGTAGTGTTAGACGCTTGCTTGCTCTGAAGGATTCTCAGCAGAGCCGGGGAAGCTATTTGCAATCATCAACTGCTTAACTGCATTTAATCTTTAGCAAACTAGGCAAGAACTACTAAGCAATAATGTTTTCCACTTTTTTGCTTGAAAGATTTCAGTGTGCTCTGGGCAAATATGATTCAACCTCTGAACCGCTTGATTTTTAACATGGAAGTTGGCATGATTCAGTAAGCATGCACAACTGGTGGGATCAGGTTTCTGATGCAAAGGATCACGAGGGAGAATTCAGGCTTGATTTATGCAAAGCTGCAGCCTCCATCAAGCATTCCTGCTTAATACCTTGTTCACTGTATTTGCACAAAGTGAAGAAAAAGTGTCTTAGTCTGTTTGAAAGCTTTTGCAGATATAAAGAATTACTCAAGAACATTTGTGTCAGTATTTATACATGGGTTTTTGAATTGTTTCCGGTCATCTTCCTAAAGGTTTGAGGCCCAAAGACGACAATATGCACTCCTGCTTGTAGCTACTTTCTACAGTCGTCTCTTCTGGCTACTCCTCTTTCACTGAGAAAAACACTGGGAAGTTGTAATCCAATAGCATAAACAGCCTCAGCAACAAGCGAAAAGTGTGCTGTGCAGAGGTTCCAAACAGATGAGACAGGCCTTGTTGGGGGATATGAGAAGTGAAACATAGCCCAGACTAATAAATTCTCCTCCGTTGGCTCTGCACAAGGCTGCTCAAGTGTCTCAGCCCTGCATTTCTGGAGCTGAGAGCACCGTGGTTTGGCACAGCCAGCCAAAGCCAGCCCAGTTTATTAGCTTGGTCTTAGCACCGGGATGTCCTTGGTGGAGGCTGCATGAGGAGGCAAGAGCAGCTACAGAGCACCGGGAACTAGTGAGGACAAGTGGTTGCAATGACAGTCTGGGATGGACACGGAGGAGAGAGGGGCCGCGAGCAGGCGTCAGTGAGGCATGATAACATCACCAGGTTTCTCAAGTGAGGTTTAGTTACAGAAAGATTGGTAAGTGCTAGAGCAGAGGATGGGGCCCTCTGCTGCCAGGAGGCTGGCAAGGAACGAAGATTGTGTTTGCAGCTGACAGAGAGGTCTAGGGAGCAATTTTACAGAGGTAAATTGGTTTCACTTGCTGACCTTCAGACTAGATTTGTTTGGGACAAAAATCTTCTAAGGGATGCAGACGGTTTGTTTCCCATCCCAGCCAAAAAAATCACAGCACAATAATGTTCTCCCCCTCCATACAAAATCAGGTCAGCCACATCCCTTACCATGCGCAGCTGAATTTTGTGCTTATTGAAACAAACTTCCCAATTTTCAAGCAGCTGAAAGCAGAATGGAAGGTGTGTCTGAAACCATCAAAAGAGCCTTGGGGATGTGAGAAGAGGCCCCCTCAAATTACAGAGGACAGCCTTGCCTTGAGAAAGAAGGAAGGTAGCCTCGCAAACTCTTTTTTTCCTTTAACTACCTTGTCAAAAATACCATTTTTAATGTCCTTTCTTTCATCAGACAGCCAACCTGCAGCCCCAAAGGCTGGCTGCTACCACACTGCCAACTCCAGCAGATGGAGAGCCACTCAGGCACGACTGGAAGTCGCTGAAGAGCCTGAAAAACCCTTGAGCATGAAAATGCTGACGTAACCTGATAGCAGCAAGCTGCATACAGTGACCTTATCGGTAATTAAACAACGCACTTCTATGAACAGTGAAAATAAAGCTGTTTGATCATGTAAATTAATTCAGTGAGATGCCTTGAAATGTGTGCTTACTGCGCACCTCGGGAGGACTCAGATAAGTTTGGAAGCATACCAGGTTACTGGTGTTTCTTTAAAATAATGACCACACATAATCTCATGAGCTCCATTAACAGGAATCAGAGCCGCTCCACTATGTGATACCCCAGTACCGTGCGACTGGCTCTGCACAGAGATGAACAGAGATGCTTTGTTAGCTCAAATATTATGAGTCTGTGCTTTTGGCAAAGGGTCTCCCCTTACAGTGGCTCTGGCGCTCGAAGTAGCTGTGTTACACTGCATGATGACAGGCATGAAATTCTTAGTTAGCAGCAGGTCCGTGATGCTATTAAATTTAGAATAAAAAAAATCATCAGAGAAAAACTGCAGTCTTGGTGGATGGGGAATCCACCAAAGGCTGCAATTCAAGAGCTATTAGGGCAACTGTGCGAAACTTCACTGACTGGAAATTTTAAAGCTCTTAGAGTGTAAACAGCATTTCCTTGAGGAAATACTTCCTTTTTCGTACTAACGCAGGCCCACTTCTCGCTCATATTTGTCTCCTGGGGTATTTTAGCACTTCTAGTTCTTTATCAGAAACCGGAATTGAGGAGAGGGGGAGGAGAGGGAGAAGGAGAGGAGACCACCTTGAGTCTCACAAAACTTTTGCTTCCCGCGAGGAAATTTCTGAGCCAATCCACCGTGCGTGATCCGTAAATTACCCTACAGACCATGCACTCTGTGGCAGGGGCTTTCTCTCATGTCTATGTGAAGCCTAACTTGACAGGGATCCATATTCCAGCTGGACACGCCATTTACTAAGAACAGTACAAAAAATCAAAAATTCACTTTTCCTCTCTAAAATATAGGCCTGGTTTTGCTTCTAGCAAAGCGAGAGGCAGCTTTGGCACTGACTTTGCCAGTGTAACGGTCCAGTGAGCGACGAGTTACTGGCGGCTACTGGGAGATAAATCTGCCCCCCTGAGTAGGTTCGGTGGGGCGGGTGAGTCCCAAGTCGGCGGGGAAGCTGCCCCGCC